>OZ038520.1:31407300-31529800 GCA_964036315.1 Acanthosepion esculentum
AATGGATTACATATCCATCTGTGATTCTCTGTTAAATGTAATAAAAACAACTTATTTTTGAAAAGAATGATCACAGGTGATGAAAAATTGATCTGTAGGGAGTCAAGGGCAATTACCTCTCTCTGGGTGAAATGAATGTATGAGGTTCCCATGACAGCTGGTGAGTGATATCAGCTTGAGGAGTGACAAACCCCAATTGATATATAGACTGCTATGATGATAAACATCACCAGATGCTTGCAGCAGTAAGGTGAACAGTAGAATTCACCTAGTGCCACCAAGAACATAGGGGACACCACTGGTGTGATTGTTTTGACTTTGGGAAATATTACAAGTAAACCCTCATGTTTCTCCCCAGTTCACAATACTTTTTGAATTAATATGTGTTATAGTTTCTCTGTGTGAGACAAATAGTGACAGGTAGATACTTACTTGTATATAATATCTTGTATGACAGTAATATATAAAATTTCTATGGGAACAATTCATTTTTGTCATTTCTTCCAGCTATTCTTTTCCTTCTTTCTGTTATATTAAGGATATAATGGGGGAAGTGGAAATATTTTCTTTCCTAGCAATCCCTTTAGTAGGTCATTTACAACAATGTGGAGAGAAAAATGCCCTGGAGAAAACAAAAAGCTGGCCTGTATCTTAAGAAGGTGATTCAGGTTGGATTAGAAGTGTATTGTGTATTTTGAACTCTTTTCATAAAATCAGATGTTGAATTCAGACAAGTACTGTTACCTGTTGTACTGATTAAAAAGGCAACAGTTGATGAAAGCATTAGAAATTGGCCAAGCAGAAAGGGTCATCTTCCACCATGACAATGCAAATCCTCATGTTTCTTTGAAATTAGCAGAAATTGGTAGACCTTAATGGGCATGTTCTAGTACACGCACTGTACTCATCCAACCTTGCAACTTTGGATAGCTACTTATTTAAATACCTACAAAATCCTCTTAATGGGAAGAACTTTAGTTCTTGAGAAACCTGTAAAAGCCACTTAAACCAAATCATCACAACACAGAAAGATGCCAAATTTTAGAAGAATGGAATGTACAAACATCTTTGAAATTTACTTAAAAAACACTACATACTTTAGTTCTAACCCAATATATATATATATATATATATATATATATATATATATATATATATATATTTTGTCATCCACAGACAGACTGTTTCGCTGTTTCACAGCTCATCAGTGTGGCTAGATGTCTGGTTGCCTCTAGCTAGGATTGAAACCCGACTGAATTTGCGTCAGTCCGAACTTCTCCCACTCAGCCATCAGCTTACGGTATGGGATGAAGGTGAATTTTAGCGTGTTTATTTTTAGATTCGGATAAACACACAGTGACTGAGAGTGACTCAATTCTGTCGAAGAGTCATGCAGTATTAGCTTAAATAGTCACTGTTTACAAATTCACACCTCAAACCAGAGGGCTCAACCAAAATTAATTTTTTTGGAGCTAATATTTTTGTCATCCACAGATAGACTGTTTCGCTGTTTCACAGCTCATCAGTGTGATTAGACATCCGGTTGCCTCTAGCTAGGATCGAAACCCGACTGTGCTTCACTGATTGTGACAGACGAGGAAAATCTTGTAACTTTTTTATTCAGTTTTTCTAATGTTCACAGGGCCAGTTTTCCTTTTTGAAAGGCTAACTGTCTGTTGCAATTGAACATCCTTGTCAATCAAGAAAACAATAAAAATTAAACTAGTAATTCTCTAGAAATTACTCCTTGTATTGTACAACAACACCTGCTTCTCTCACTATAAAGGAAACATCTACACCCAAACCAATAGCCTTAGTATGGGAAACCACTTCAGTCCTAACTTTTATCTGAAGCATATTGATAACAAAGTGTTCAAAAGAATAAACAAACCGCAAATCTACACAAGGTGCATTGATGACATTTTTATGTTAACAAGTAATAGTAAGTAATTACAAACCTAAAGATAACTTTTGAAAAATCCAGAAAAATTCTTATTCGAATTCAGTGTTAACAATAAAATTCCATTCTTCGATGTTTATATAGAACTTGACTTTAATACCTACTTATATAAAAAACACTAATAAGAACTGCCTCTTAAAAGAATGAATGTCCGCAATATAAAAATAGCAGTGATAAAAACTTCCTAAATAGAGCACACCTTACTTCCTTTTCATCAAAAATATTTTTTTAGCATACTCAAATATTAAATCAAACATAGCTTTATAATAATTATCCCAACTACTTTATCGATAATCAAATAAAATTATTCCTACAGAAATTAAATGGTATCAACATATATTTTTTGTGAATCTGCACATCTGATTTCAGTAAAAGATATCAATGTTTTGTTGTACTATATTTTTATATAGTACAACAAAACATTGATATCTTTTACTGAAATCAGATGTGCAGATTCACAAAAATTATAAAAAGTTGAATATGTCACATGGCCAGTGCATCTTACCCTCTGAACCCCAACCAGGTGGGGGCGCATTTTTTGGGGCCCTGTTATGGCCTCTGCCATTTTTTTCAGCACTGTTTTATGACCATTTTAAAAATTATTTTTAAACTGACACTGCATTGTCAGTCATCAACTAATAATATACATCATGTATCTGCATGGCCAGTGCAGTGCATACTATGCAGGAACCCTGATGAGATCGGAGCTACAAAAGGGTTAGTTTCAGCAGTATTTTTTTGCATTTTGTATTTTTTAATTTTTTCTACCTAAGTTATATTGTCAATCATCAACTATAATAATTGACAGGGCTGGTACTTACTACCCTGAAACTTTCAATCATGTGGGGACCCCATGCTTACTGGTGAGGGGGAGTCAGAAATGTTAATTTCAGTAGTACTTATTTTCTAAATTGTAATTTTCCTTCTGAACAGTTCTTTTATATCAATTAAGAGAGTAATATATCCCAGTAAAATAATTTTTTATTCTAAGATCATTTACTAAGGAGGATCTCTGATTTTTTTTAACTAACCAGAAGTCCATGGCTAGTAATTAAAATAAAATTTCTAGTCCCTATTTTTAAAATTTCTAGAAAGATAAAACTGAGAAAATGATTGCTTAAAAAATAAAAATGTTTAAAGATTGCAACGCATGAAAAATTTTCCAGAAAACTGAAATATTGTTTTTAAAACAAATTTTTTAAGACAATCCCATTTGTGTTGTGTTGGAATCTTTGTAAAACTTTTTTTTCAGCAGAGATGCATTGGCAATTAATCTTTATCGAAATGTAAAAATTTATGATTTTTTTGAGTAAAATTTAATCATGAAAATATTGGTGGTTATTACAAAAAGAATCACATTTTCTCACTGCCCTGTACAAAACTGCCCTGCACAAGACTGCATCTGTTGTAATAAGCTGAATGGCTACATAAGATATATATTGGTGACAGTAGGTTGAAGGTTAACAAACCACTTAAGTGATCTCAGTACCATAAAAAAGCTCATAGACACACAAAAATAACTCCCTGACCCCATCATAAAAATATTTGTAGACAACACCATCATTCTAAGGAGATCTAATTGTAAAATACATATTAAGATAATTCAAGCTTATAATATAAAACCATTTAAGCCAAGTCTCAATGTTAGAGACCCAACATAAATAACTTATCTCATGTAGTACAGCTTAGAATTACTGCTACTTCCATACTGCTGGGTGTGAAGCAGTAAAGAAATTTTCAACAATATGTACCCTGAGCAAATTAGAAGAAATGACATTTGAAGAAATTGTCAAAGTTTTAAAAAAGAACATAAGACCAAAGTAAAGATTGGTTGTTGCTGAAAGAACCAAGGTTTTAGAAACAAGACAAGCACCCAATAAGTCCATTATGAAGTACTTACATAGATTAAAAGAACATGCCAAGTATTGTGAATTTGAAAAGGTGGGAACTCAGGAAATAACTTAGAAAATGAGTTAATTCTTAGAATAATTGAAGACTTGCAAGGCCAAAACCACAAATGAAAATTACTGGAAAGTTTACAAGGTAGTGGCATGAGTTTGGAAGCTAATGTTGAGTTTTTACAACAGTTAGAGTTGATTAGAGAATTTAATCAACCAAAAGAAGAATTTGAGGCATGAACACAACCAAATCCATAATTAAATGCAGTTACTGTGGAAAAAATCACGAGAGAGACAAGTACAAATGTCCTGCTTGAGGAAAAATATGCTCAAATTGCAAAAAAAGAGGTCATTTTCAGAATGTATGCAAATACAAAAGGAAAATAGAAAGAGTACAAAAAGTACAACCCCGCCCCTCCAAAGAAGAGGCTGAAATATTCAAAGAAGTAGAGAAAAATAAGGATAAATGGCCAGATATTTAACATGCAAGTTGATACAGGCAGTGAAGTCACGTTGATACCAAAAAATTTATGGATCAAATTGGGACGACCTAAATTAAAAAAAAGCAACATCCAATTAAAACAATTTGATGGAACAACTATAAAAATAATGGGTACATTTCAAGGCAGTTTTGAAACAAGAGTTTTGAAATAATTCACTGTTGTAGAATGTGAAAAAGATCAAGGATTACTAGGAATTGATGTATTAAAAGTAGATACAGGAAGGTCAATCAATTCCATGGAGGCACAAGAAAATGAAATTGGATTATTGAAAGGCTATAAAGCAAGTATTCAACTAAAAGAAAATTATCACCCAAAATATATCAAATCAAGAAGAGTTCCTATTCATATCCTACCTTTACCTGGCTTTGCTAGACTTGCAAAACATGCCTCTAAGCAAGATCAGTAAATTACCTGCACAACTAAATTAAAATCAACACTACTGACTTCACAACAGTTGCTACATCTACAGGCAGAAAACCTGAAAAATATTCTAAAGGGACATGTATAACTCCAGGTTATACAAAAAAGATATTAAGATCTGCATACAGGAAAAGCACACAGGTCATTACCATCTGGTGACCATGTGAGAGTACAGGTAAATGATAAAACCTGGAGACCAGCAACCATCACAAAAAAGTATATTAGCCAAAAATGTACATCATGGAAACGTCAGCTGGTAATAAATATAGAAGGAGCCAAAGGCATATATGATCATTGAGAGCTGATCATCAATTCCAACCCAGAACAACACCAATGCACTGCGAATCAAACAAAAAAGAACCAATTGCAGCTGAGCAGCCACTATCAAATGCAACATGACCAGATTCTAACAGAACTGTGACCAGAAGTGGTTATGTAATTGACAAACCAGTACATTACATAAGCACATAAGTACATGGCCAGAATAATGCTAAACGATCAAGAGTAATCGTAACTTATTCAAGAGGGGAGATGTGATGTATTGAATCATGATCTCTTTTAGACCATTCCCTTATTAACCAATCAGAATCACAATAAAGATTTTTCACGAGCCACTCCCCACTTATATTAACAATGAAAATTGGGCAGAAACTTTTTCAATGATCTATGGAGTTATCCCACTTACTTTCCTAAAAAAGATGTCACTAGGGAATGCTCCTTAAACCAATAAATAGGAAGTAACATTCTCTGTCATACTCTTTTTTCTATTTCACCCAGGGTTGGTAAGATGTAGGCTGAATGAGGAAAACACTTTCACCACCAGGGAAAACACACATGCATACACACACAAAGCTAAAATGAAAGCTTCAAGAAAGCTTTTTCATTTATAAAAAATTCATTTGAAACCAAGGTACAATAAATTAATGGAGGTACCTAATCTGATAGTTAACCTTGGTTCAATTGTTTCTGTGTTAATTGCCTAATATAATTGTAGATACTGAATCAAATGTGAATGACTTTCCTTCATAAACAAATTGGATTAGCATCTTGATCTTTGTTGTCAATATTACTCTATTTGGGTAAATGACATAATTCTAATATTGATTGTATAGTCATTATTTCCTATTTAAAATGTTAATGATCAAAACAACAAAGGTAAATACAATAACCGAAATAATTAATTTATAAATAAAAATATTTCAGGTCAGAACATCAAACGACTGTATGAAAACCAAAATGTGTTCTGTGTAAAATCTAACGATCAAAACAACATAGGTAGTTGATAATTGAAATAATTAATTTATAAATAAAAATAATTTAACTCAGAGTATCAAACAACTGTATGAAAACCAAAATGTGTTATGTTTAAAATCTGAAAAATAACAATAAAAAACAACAATGGTAAAGATAATAATCTCAATAATTAATTTATACATATGAATATATTATCCCTAATCAAGTAGCTGGATGATAGAATCTATTTTGTTTGAAATATGATCAAAGCAACGAAGGTAAAAATAATACAGTTATAAATAAAAATATTTCAATATCTCAAACCATCAAAATAGTTTATGAAAACCAGCATGTTTAAAGCATAATGATCAAAACAACAAAGGTGAGGTTAATAATTGAATAATAAATTTATAAAGAATAATATTTCATAACAGATCAAACAACTGTATGAAAACCATAATGTTTTTGTTTAAAATATAATCCGCTCAATAAAATAATAATGAAATTCATTCATTGTGTACTTTTGTAAATTTCAATTTAATTTTAAGGAGTAAAAAACACATTTTTTGTGTATGTAAGATTATAAAAATTAATACTAATTCTGTATTTCTTTTTTACAAATTTATTTTTTAATAAAATATAATTTAGATTGATTTATTTAAAAAAAAAACGTATTTAATCTATATTTCAGTTCACAGAAGATTAAGGAATAATAAAAACAAACCTTAAACAACGGTTTATTGACCATGAATTTCCTTTTTATTCTCTATAAATTAATAAAATGTTCTCATGACTATGAAGGGAGATAAGTCATTTTTAAAGTTATCTCCCTTCTCATGATTATATTTCTTGAAACATAATGAGTCATTATTTGTTAATATTGCACTAAACTTAAACTTATGCATGAAGAAAAAAAATTAATAATTATTCATTAAGAATTCGATAAAAGTAATAAAAGCAAAATGCTAAAAAATGACAGTGTTAATAACAGCAGAAATTAGTTTTATTTATTGTTTAAAAAATGCTATGTCCCTTCAGGATGTAGGTGATCACAGTTTTCAACAAATTCTTATTTCTTTATCATCTGTGAATTGGCATGTATTCTTAGGAAAGATAGTAGAGTGATTGTCCAGAAAAGAAAGCTCTTGTTCGAACACAAGAAACATTAAATAAAAGCTTAACCGTAGTACCTTGTCTGTCGTTTTTAATGAAACATGCATAAACGAAGGATTGCTGCCTAAATATACAACTATATATATATATATATATATATATATATATATATATATATATATAAAAATGGAAGGAAAATGCAACCAACAAGTGCCAGTTACAGTTTAACCATTCCTAGCTTCAGAATTAGATGATCTATTCCTACAGATGACTGTTTATATAAGCAATAAAAAACTCAATAAAATTCCAGGTTACTTTAAAGAATTCTCTAATATTTTTAAAGGCTTTGATTAGTAACTGTTGCATTACCCTTTTTTTCTTTCACGTTTGCAAGTCTATTATCCCGCTGACTAATTCTTTACTTTTTTGTGTACATAAAAAATAATAAATAAAAATTAATTATAATGTCAAAAATAATTATAAAATAATCATAACAATGATAATTATCATTAATTCACTAATGAGAATCGACCCCACCTCCTCTACCCACACAAACACATGACATTCTCACTATCGGACAATTCACACGGGAAAGTTGTTAACACGTGCGTCAACGGAAATTTAATCTCTTTTTTCTTTTTCAGGCCATAATAGTAACATTTTTCTTTTAGCAATCAACAAAAATTGGAGGTAAGAAAGCCTTGGACACTTTTTGTATTTTCTAACTAAATTATCTGGACACTCATTACACACATCTTATCATTCTGTCTAATTACGATCCATATTTGATCTACATTTGACCCAAAACTCACAATTTTACTCAATATTACTGTTTCTCGTATCTCCAACACCACATAACAACCAGATAAGAAATAATACTCGTTTCCACGTTTTGCTGTTTCTCATTTTTATGAGTATTTTCGTAAATGTTATGAGATTTATAATTATTTACTCAGATTTATAACCCCCCCCTATAACTTGTTCACATAAAATTATCATTTGTACTTATGAAGTTTTCAGTAGTATTTGTTGTATTCGTTGACGCCTTTATTTCGTATACAAGCTTCCGTTATGATGATAACATTAATGACTAAATAGACTAATTCTTGTTCTTGTATGGAACAGCCGATGGTATTGACTGTATGTATGGTAATGTTGGTGGAGGACGAGGTTGATTTTGTTGAGTCTTTTTCTCGTTTTGTTTGACTTCTTCCTTTTCTCTTCTTGTGGTTTCGAAGATTTTGGTTCCGATAGTGATGGAACACCGCCACGCTATCAAAGGCCTTTTTTAAGTCATAGAAAACGAAAAAAGGTTGTTCGTTTTTTTCTTCTGTTTCCTGCTTTTCTCTTGCAATTGCCTTGTACAGAAAATCATGTCGATTGATCCTTGCTAGGATCTAGAGCTGATTTAGAAGAATCTCGCCAAAGACTTTTCCAGTGATAGAGTAATGATATTCCTTTAATTCCCACAGGTCTTACGGTCACCTTTTCTGAAGATCGTTATGATGACTTCATCTTTCAGTTATTTAAGAACTTGATGGAATCCCCGCATCTTCAGAATGACTGTGAAAATGTGGGTTTGCAAGTTTAAAGTTCCATGTTTAATCAGTTCGAAAGGCGTGTTGTCTCTGCCTTGTGACTTCTTTATATATATATATATATATATATATATATATATATATATATGAATATATATATATATGTATATATATGAATATATATGTGTGTGTGTGAGTTGAAGATCAAATGTAGAACATAATCTGACAAGATGATAAAATAAAAGAACAAATAGGGAACGTATACCAATCTCACATTGTCATACATATAAAATTCTTCACGAACCTACATACACATAGAATTATCCACGATTTTAATGCATTTGACACATGTCTAACCAATGAGAATTGACCCAAATATAATTGAAAATACCTGTGTTTTCTGTCCTTTTCTCTCTCAATCTCTGATGAAGCTTTAATAAAGTGAAACATGTTAGATTGATATACGTTTCCTATTCTTTTATTTTATCATATAGATTCTTCTATATTCATATCTATTCTTTTATTTTATCACACACACGCACGCACACACACGCACACGCGCACACACACACACACACACACACACACACACACACACACACACACACACACACACATATATATATATATATATATATATATAAATATATATATATACATGAAATGAGAGAAGACGTCCGTCTAGTTGCCTGCCAGTTGGGAACTGATTCAGGTTGGCTTTATTTTCTCACTTATGCAGGGTTGTCATACATAAGGGCAGATAATTTTTTTACATTCCCACATTATTATTATTATTATTATTATTATTATTATTATTATTATTATTATTATTATCATCATTATGCACAGCATGTGATGTTGGTTGTTGGTAAAGAGTTTATTTTCATGTCACCACTTGTGACTTAAGGAAATAAACAAACCATTTCTTCTATTCTCCAACAAGCTGCATTCAACACTTTCCGGAGAATCCTCACTGTTCTAAAAAGAAAGCTTTTTGCAATGGCTCTATTTCCAAATCCCAATAAAATATTTACAAATTTCTTTCCGTGTTTTGTGCAACACATCAATGCTCCAATAATCATTGATACTGTTGTGGATCTAAGAAGGCTGCGTGAATATTTAAAGTTGTGCTGCAAATAAAACATGCAATATCCACAAACATAAATTATAAAAAAGGGTCAAATGGTAACGGTATTCAATTACGACAAAAAGGATAGCTTTGGTGCAACGTATATATTTTTTATATGAAGAATATTACAATTTTGTTTTGTAAAGATGTGTGTAAAATCTTGATCAGAGTATTTTAAAGAGAAAAGTTCTTGTTGTCTGTTTGGAAATGTTTCGTATGTTTGTAATGTAGTTTGGAAAATTTCGTACGTACGTGAATATGTTTTCATAAGCCTCTGACTGCACATGGTCAAGATGCGAATCCTTTAAGGTTACATTTTCGTAGGTGAATGACATCAAGAAAGAAAAGGGAAAGAACAAACTCGTCTCTGTTATTTATAATTACGGTAACCACGTGACAGGCTCCTAGAAAAAGAGCGGTAAAACTTGACTTGGCCACGCACTGGAAAAAGACTTATACGTGGGTGGATTGACCAGTTAAAAGTTGAGATTTCCTGAAAATAGGTATGAAGCTGGGTAAGCTCTTTGATCCACTTTTTGCACAGATTTGTACAAAATTCAACATTGATAAGAAAGTGGTATAGGGATGCTAAAATAGCACAAGTATTTTTGTCAGTTCTCCCCAAACTTTCAGAATTTCATACTTTAATTCATTGTAGTTGTCAATCTTCATTTCTATTCTCATGTAAAAAGCACTTCTACCAGATAGCAAATATTTTTTTGTTTATCCAGCGGGACAAAATGGCGGCCGCGACAACATCTTCAAATTAACTACACCAGGGTCGTTCGACTTAACAAATCCGAGAAATTGGCAGGAAAGATCGCAGAGATTTCAACGCTTTGGGGAAAAATCAAAACTTAAGTTAGTACTTTGATATTAAAGACAAATGTCCATTAAAAAATTCCAAATGCCTTTGTCAGAAGACTGGGTGCATTTATGCAGATGTACAGAGAACAAAAAATATATATATATAAAATATATATATATAAAATATATATATATAAAAAAACAATTATGTTAATGTTGTTCTGACAACATAAAGACAGCACAAGTTTAACCGAAAATATGTAAAAGTGAAAATGAAGGAAGATTTCTAAAACTATAATTAGACAAGGGATCCAATATAACGGTTATAAGTGAAAAAAATATGGAAGGATATTGGCACCCAAAAATTGAAAAAAATAATAATTGAAGTGCGCCGGCGTCGAAATTAAATATAATGGGAACAAATTGTAATGTTTCTTTCCGGGGGCAGAACTAAAAGCTACGCTCTACGTTGTGAAAGAAATACTCTTGAACGTTTTTGGAGTTGACCTGCTATGAAGTTAAATTTATTGAACGAATCCGTAACTTCCATTTATGGCTCCGTTCAATTCGCAGATATATTGCCAGACGAAGATTGTAAAAGCCGCATAAAGTTTCCCTGACTTTTTTTTCGGTAAGTTTATGAAAATGCACAAAAAAGGCCAAAGCAACTTTACCTCTAAAGGATTCATTCCTGTTTTTAAACCTAAACGCTATGTTTCATATGACGGGGTAGATGGGATACACCGTGAATTAGATCGACTAGAAATTTTGCGAGTCATCACCCCAATCAGAATGAGCAGCTCTAACAGTTTATGCAACCATCACTCCCCACCACTACCCCCCCCCCAAAACCATAAAATTCCAGTTTGCAACAGAACTAAATGATTGTTTATTACCTCATTCCTATTGTAGAGGTATGTTAATAAGAATAGAGCATTTGTAGATGTCTGTTATTAACATGACCACATGGTTTATATTTAACGTAAAATATCACAAAATATGAAATACACTATCCTTTGTCAACACCAGAATAAATTTTAATTAAACTGAGTGGTGGAAATTTTTTTAAAAGTATATCTACAGATAGTACAAAAGTCCCGACAGTTGAGTATAAATACCCATAAGGAAATGTACACATTTTAATAGACTTGCTTCCGGTGTCAAGGTGGCACCTCGAATTTTTTCAACAATGGACTCCATGTTTTCAGGTCTAGATTTTTCTTGTGCTTATTTAAATGACTTTTCAATAAAAAGTGAGACAAGCCAACATATACAAGTCTTCAAACGAACTGAAGATTTTGGATTCAGACTGAAAAATGCGAGTTTTTAGTGGTTACTATAAAAATATTGGGCGGATCCCCAAAATTTCAGTTCTATCAACGATATGCCTTCTCCGACGAACGTTCGAGAACTACAATCTTTCTTGGGCTTCGTAAATTGCTACAATTCTTATATACTCAACATGCATGAATTTCATAGACTATTAAAATGCATTATTAAAAAAGATACTGGTTGGAATTAGTTTTCAGAATTCTTTTGAAAAAATAAAATATTTTAACTTCGATTTATCACTAACACATTTCGACCTCAAGTTAGACCTTATTGTAGCGTCAGATGCTAGTGACTAGAAGTCAGTGATTTTATTTTGAAGGATGGGAGAAAAGGCCTTCGAGTACTCTAATTCTAGTAGGAAAAAACGCTATAGTCAAATAGAAGATGAGGCATTAGCAATTTATCTTTTACCATGAAAAATTCCATAAAATTATCCACGGTAGAAGATTTGTGCTATAAACAAACCATCGTCCATTCCAAACCATTTTTTGATTGAAAAAAAAGAAAAGAATTTCAGTGCATACTGCTAACAGACTAGGGCGTTTGTCGGAGTTAGCTCCTCCTCAGTTCCTTAATCTCTCCCCTGGCTATAAATACTGGCTGACCCTTCGCCTCGAACTCTTTTTTCGACTTAGGCCTTGGGCCGCCACCTCACGTGGAGACGAGGTAAAATCTCTCTTTTTCCACTTAGGCCAATATGTGACCTCTCACAGATACAGAGTTTCCCAAATTCTGGGAACGCGCTAAGAACAATACACGTACGTACGAACACTCACAACACACACACATAATTTCTTCATACAAACTCTATGTCCATGTCTTTGTTTAACTTGTTATTAATATATATTTGTTCACACATGTATATCGGTCTTGTTTGTTTTCTTTGGACTTAATTAAAGTCCAACATTCTCATTTAGCTGGACCGACTAGCAGGAAATTTTGACCTTCTGATATTTCTTCACATCTTCACCCCACGGTCCACTACACGTTCGGCTACCATTTTATTATAACTTCAAAATGGAATTTGTACCTTCAAAAAATTAATATATGCGGATGTTTGGTCAAGACTAATACCAAAATTCTGTACCCACCTTGAAGACACAGTGATTGCTGCAATGAAATTCGAGGCATCAATAAAAATCTTATGCAACACCGTCAGAACTACCAGTCAATTAAGCAAAATAAAAGAAAAAGGCAAATACGATGAGTAAATTGAAAACATGAAAGGCTACTTAACTAAAACGTATACAAAAACGTCTTGTCAAGTGGTGCAAATGACTTCTTTTTTTCATTTGTGATAGTGTATTATTAATGTACTTAGACCGAGTAGTAATTCCTAATTCATTACAGAAACAGGTATTATCCAATTCCACAATGGCAATCCAAGAATTTCTAGGCTGAAATCCTTGATGCGAAGCTATGTTTATTGGAAAAATATGGGACAAGTCATTGAAAATAAGAGTAAAACTTTCTGCACTAGCAGCAAAATCCTCGCCCATAAAAGTTGAACCTTGGCCGGAAACAAATAAACCTTGGTCAAGAATACATATGGATTATACAGAACCAATAAAGGTTTTATAACCTTGTAGTGGTAAATAGTTACATGAAATTTATCAGTGTGAAAATGCTACGACGACGGGCACAATAAAATTTGTGAGAGAACTCTTCTCAAAATATAGTATCAGACGATGGTGCCCAATTTATGTCAGGGGAATTTGAAATTTTCTGCAAGATGTATGAAGTGGAACCTATAACAAAGGTGGAAACCTTATCGCCCTAGATCCAACTGACAAGCAGAACGCTTCGACACTCTTAAAAGAGCTTTAAAAAAGCATAAAAAACATAGACATTAAAAAAAATCATACAGCTAAAAATTCTCTGGAGAAAGTGCTGTAATTCCTTTGAGCTGGAATCTTTTTAGAAGAAAAAAATGAGATAGACTGAGAGATATCACTGACTTGATGTAAACCGGCCCCAACCGCTACTGCACTAGCATCTGTTGTTAATATCAATTTGATGTTGTCATCATTGCGCAAATAACTTGGTTTGGCGTAAAGCCTTTTTCGCATTTTCCACTGATTTTGTTCTTTGTTTAATTTAATATTTTCATTCTTTCCTTTTAATAAGGAGGTGAATGGTGATAAAATACCTGAACAATTAGGAATATGATTTCTGTAAAAACTGATAAGTACGACGAAACGCCTGAGTTGTTGCACCAATGTCGGCGTTGGTAAATCGGAAATAGCGTTAACTTTCTCTTGTACAGGCGTCTCTCCTTTATGCGGGATAGTATGCCCTAAAAGTGTAATTGTCGGACCCCAATCAGCCATTTTTCTGGATTAATTGTTAATCCATATTTTGCCAGTCTTTCTGTTATGGTCTAGGTTAGGACCAAGGAAGAACAACACGAACAAAAGAGTAGAAATAACGAAGATATATTACACGGAATAATAATACAAGATGTGGAAGGTGTTAGTATGACTGTCAGTCTGGTTTGGAGTGAACTACTATCGGCTCGACTGGATTCGTCCATCTCTCTTGAGAGGCGTAGTATACATAGTGTTAGGAAGAGTTCATTCTGTAGTTATAGGTAAGGACCCATAACACCCCCCTCTCAAGCTTTTACCTCGCAGGGGTCATTAATATTTTTTCCTCTTCGGATTAATCATCAAAGGCTCTGTAAATTTTCTTTTTCTGCTTGATTTCCGCGGTTCTGAAATTGCTTGAGGCCTTTGCATATTGAATGTGTCAAATATTGTGTCTATTACTTCCTCCTCTTCCTGAGGTAGACCGTTAGAATCCTCTAAAATCCTCTTTCTGATCTGATTTAAGTGCCTTTTATGCGAGAACTTCGGACCCTGAATTATGTAAATCACGTTCCCGATTCGTTTCTCTATTGTACCTGGCTCCCAATAGGATGTGTTGTTTTTGAACATTTAAAAAAAACTTTCTCCCCTGGGTTAAATCTTCTTTTTGGTACAAACGACGTTGGTGATTGCTTTGTCTGTTTTGGCAGTAATTTGTCGAATACCGATCTAATTTTTCGGGCGAACATTACTTCCGCCGGCGATAATGCCGATGGCGTAGTACTGTTCGGTGTAATTCCATACACTTGCAAGAATTGTTGTAAATCCTTTTCTGTTGGCACGCCATAAGCGTTTCTTAGTGCTCTTTTTAATGTATCTACAAACCCCTCCGCTTGCCCATTTGATCTTGGGTGATATGGCAGGGATTTGATGTGTTCCACCCGAAAATTTTCACAAAATTCTTGAAAATCCGCTGATGTAAATTGTGTCCCATTATCGGTGACTAAACAATCAACCACTCCGAAACGAGCAAACAGCTCGTGAAGGCAATTTATTGTAGTCTCAGAAGTAGGTTTTCTACAACGAAATACTTCTGCCCATTTGCTATAACTGTTGTTACGCCCGGGGTTTCGTTGGGACTACGATAGCCGGGACGCAACGAGAAAATAAAAAAAAAAATAAATAGACCCCAAGGTTCGATATATAAAAAAAGAATGTTGGGAAGGGAATTCTCCAATTCCGGACGTCGGTAAACGCAGAGAGTAAATGAACTATATGCAGACATAGAACGATAGAAGACAACACGAGAATATATGATAGAAAAGTTTTATTTATAAAATGTACAGAGAGTAGAAAAATATGCAGAAACTTACATAGGGCTGGAATCGACGTCGATTGACTATTACCAAGGATATTCATAAAAGGATGGGATTGACAAGGTTCAAGTTATAAGTTTTTGTTTGGTGATGTCCAATCCGTGTTGATGGCGAGAAGAACACACAGAAAAATCACGCATATGTAGCCGATTTTGGTTGACGATGTTGTTCCAGGGTTTCTCGTCGTTCCTTTGGTTTTGGTGGCATCTAATTCTTCTAACGGCGGATAGCTAAGATTGGGTTTGGTGACGTCCGCTTCCTCCGAGGGTCAGCAACTAAGTGAGATTGTTGCCACCTCAACACGTGCGAAACGAAAACTGCTATCAGTTGGGTCACGTGTTGGCCCACACAAAAGAAAGGTGTGTGGGTGTCTTTCGCGGACCCTGTTTAATGTCACTCGCCCCTATCTGCCAAACAGCGTTTGTCTGGCCTGTTAAATGTCATTCGCACCTATCTGCCAAACGGCGTTTGTGTGGTCTACCATCAGAGACCAGATAGGAGATGGTAGGAGGTGGTAAGGTTCCTTTCCGAGAACTGGCCCTGACTTATCTGGACATAAAAAAATATATATCCCACAATCTGCGTACTCAAGAAATAAGGAGGTTATCAAGGTTCATACGTTTCGTTGCAAATATACAATGTACTAAAAACATGCCTATAAAATCTGAGGTGACCGTACAACTATTGGGTCAACGTAACACTGTCTACTACAATGAAGTAGTAGAAACCCTCTAATGGACCTGCGAAATCTACATGGATTCTCGACCACGGTCGATCTGTCTTAGGTCATGGTTTATGAGTGATCAGAGGTGCCTTGGCTGCTAAGGAACAGCCCTTGCATTTGTCCACCATATGTATAATATCTTGATCCATGTTTGGCCAGTACACGTAACATCGCATTAAGGATTTCATCCTGTTCTTTCCTGGGTGGCCCATGTGAAAATCCTTGAGGATTCGACTTTGTAGCGTTTTCGGGGTTACTACTCTTTCATTATAATAGCAGAACATTATCACATAACGAAAAACTGATATATGCTTATCTTTTCCTACAATTTTTTGTTTTCGTTTCCTTTATAAATTCGTCATTCACTGCTTCGTTTCTTATTTCCTGTAATGTGACGGGGAGGTCTCGAATTGTACTACATAATGATGTTCTAATATCTTCCTCAAATCGTAGAGCTGCAATTATGGAATCTTCTAATGGCTCCGTTTTCTCCGTATTAGTCTCGAAAGACGATCTGCATGCCCGATTTTGTTTGATGGAAGATACTCCAATTTAAAGTTATAGTTTAATAAAATCGTCCCCCATCTTAGCAATCTATTAGCAGTGTAGACAGGGAGACCATTCTTTGATCCAAATATTGTCAATAACGGTTTGTGGTCCGTCTGTAAGGTGAAAAATCTACCGTAAATATATCTGTGGAATATCGTAACCGCCAAAATAATCCCCAGCCCTTCTTTTTCGATTTGCGAGTAATTTTGTTCGGCTGGGGTTAACATTCTTGACGCATGCACGATGGGTTTTAGTGTCCCATCCGGCATTTTATGAAGTATACATGCCCCAACACCACAGGCACTCGCGTCACTCGCGACTATTATTTCCAATTTTGTATCATAATGCGCTAAGTATAAATCTGCTATTAGAGTCTTAATGATTTTGTCGAAAGTTTTCTGACATTCATATGACTATTCCCAAACTTTTTCCTTCTTCAACAGTTCGTTTAGGGGTGCGCGTAATTTGTGCATGTTAGGAATAAATTCTTGATAATAATTTACTAAGCCCAAGAAGCTTTGTAACTCGGCTAAATTTTTTGGAGCCGGCATTTTATTTTTTATTGCCTGGGTCTGGTCTTCTTCCTTCTTCCTCAATAATATGGCCCAGATATTTTATCTCCTTCATAAAGAAGTCACATTTATTTTTCTTTACCTTAAAACCGTAATTTTGTCATCAAGGTATGCGATCGTGAAATCCAGTCTGCCTAGCATAGTGTCCATTATTTGCTGAAATATGGCCGCCGCGACCTTGATCCCGAATGGTAATCTCTGGAACTTATATAACACTTTATGTGTGTTTATGCACAACAACCTCGAGCTTTCCTCATCTACTGGTACTTGTAGGTATAGAAAAATTTTCCTCCGTTCAACTTTGTGAAAACTTTCTCTGGAATAGGGGGGGGATAATGATAATCTTTAATCGCTGCATTCAATCCCGTCGAGAAATCAGCGCATACTCTTATCTCACCCGATTTCTTTTTCACGTAAACAGTAGGTGCGGCCCATTGACTATATTCCACCTTTATCAATATACCGGTTTTCACAAGTTTATCCAACTCTTGGTCTATTTTTTCTAATGATGCGAAAGGTACATTTTTTTTCTTCTTGAAAATGGGTTGTACATTTTCTTTTAGTTCGATTTTGGCCGCCATTTTTTACACCTCCCGAGGCCGGCTGAAAATACGTCGGGGAAACTCTTCTTTAATTTCTCATTCAATTTATCTGCCTCGGTCGATAACCTTTCCACTTTTTGGCAGAACGTATTTATCGGTAAATCCCAGAGGTCAAATTTCTGCATCCAGTCAGTTCCAAATAAATTTTCTGTATTTTTTGGAACATACATCTTTAATTTCTTGGTCATCCCTTTGAACGTCACATTTGTGATAATCTCCCCCTCAAATTTGATTTTTCTTCCTGTTACCGACCTGGATATTTTATCTGTTGTTATCATGGCCGGTTTGTTTAATTTCTTCCACGCCTGTAAGCTAATAATGGTTAAATCTGACCCGGAATCTAATTGTAATCTGATTTTTTGTCTAACATTTTTACTTGTACGTATTTTCGTATATTTATCCCGTCCGCTTGGTCAGTTCTAGTGACTCTTACTCGGCTTTTGTTTTCTTTCTTTGTTCTACAGTGCGAACTTTTATGTCCCACTTTATTGACAAGTCTTATAGCGGTATGGACAATCTTTGTACCAATGCAAAGTCCCACAGCGATAGCATGGACTGGGTGGTGGTTTCTTCTGAGGTTTCATTTGACTTTTTGTAGTAAAATAATTTGTTTGGTTTGTTTTTGAGGAGGGAGAAAAACGTGTTTGTCGTTGTACTTTTCGTATGAGAGCGACGCCAGACTCTTCGATATCTTTCGAGTCCTTTTTTACGCTTATACATCTCTGACAGTCCTCGGCCAATTTTTGTAGCGTCAATTCTGGTTCACTCTCAAGTTTTGTTAGAATTCTCCGTCTTATCTCCGCATCTTTAGTCGAAACCAGGCCTTGGACGAATATCAAACATTTAAAATTGTCAGGGCTGAGTTCAGATAACTTAAAGTCATCGCAGTGTTTGTTTACTACGGAAGCGAATTGTATATAGTTTTCGCTATCCTTTTTTGTTAAATTTAAACATTTCCACCTTTTGTGGAATAGTGAAGTTTTCGGACTAAATAATTCCGTTAAATGTTTCACGGCTTCCTTGAAAGTCAACTCATTCGTTTTCCTCGGTAGGATGTAGTCTACGAATTTAGTGTATTCGCTTGACCCTAGTTTCCTCAGTAGTAGACGTACTTTTTTCGCGTCTGACCAATTCCCGCAATCAAACTCATATCAGTCTTCATATCTTCTGAAGTAAGCCGCGAAGCTTTTGTCTTCGTCCGGTGAATAAGTGAAGTCTTTGATATAACTCCATATAGCATTTTTCGAGAATACCTCTTCATTTCCAGAATTTTGTCCTTTATTTGTTACTGCCCGTAGTAGTAATTCTTGTAGTTTGAGTTGCTTCTCTGCGTTTTTCTGTTGAATATCCAATAGTTTTTCTTCGTTTTTCTGTTGAATTTCTAATTGTTTTTCTTTTCTAGTCTGTCTTTCCTCATTTTTTGTCGCGTAGAATTCGTTTCTTCAATATCCTCGTCGCCACTGTTATGGTCCAGGTTAGAACCAAGGAAGAACAACACGAACACAAGAGTAGAAATAACGATGATATATTACACGGAATAATAATACAAAATGTGGAAGGGAGTTACTATGACTGACAGTCTGGTTTGGAGTGAACTACTATCGGCTCGACTCGATTCGTCCTTCTCTCTTGAGAGACGTAGTATAAATAGTTGTAGGAAGAGTTCATTCTGTAGTTATAGGTAAGGACCCATAACACTTTCAAACACCTGTTGCAAATGTGAAGAATGCACTAATTTGTCTTTACTAGATATCAGCAAATTATCAATATATACGAAAACAAAAGGTAGCCCTCTGACAACCTCGTCGATAAATCTCTGAAATGTTTGCGTCGTATTTCGAAGTCTGAAAGGCATTTTGGTAGATTTGAATAAGCTGAACGGTGTAGTGACCGCTATCTTGCATATATCATCATCTGCGACTAGAATTTGATAATAAGCCATAACCAAGTCTATTTTATTAAAAAATGTTCCATGCAGTGATGTGAAATCACTAATAAATGGTAAAGGATAACGATCAGGGGTTGTGACAGAATTAACCTGTCTAGAATCAGCACATAATCTCCAGTTAGAATCTCCTGTCGGAACCAAATGAATCTGAGATGCCCAAGAGCTTTTAGAAGGACGGAATGTTCCCTGTTCCTATAGGTTTTGAAACCCTTGTTCGGCAAATTTATACTTATCTAGTCGCAATCTACGCGGTGCCGCGTGACTAGGCTGTCACATTGTGTGAATGTGATGCGTATTCGTGTGCACATCAACTTTAGGTTGTAATAAAGGACGGATTATGTCTGGCTGTTAGCGAAGAATGTGGCTGAATTCGCTTTTAGGAGAAAGTGCAGCAGCAATTCCTGTGTGCGGTGCGAATGCTAGAAACTTTCAGTTTTGTCTCGTTATCTGATAAGCGCCTTTTGGCCAAATAATTTGTGTTAAGTGAGTGAGTCAACTCCAATAATGAGTATTTTAAGGTCTGCTACAAAAAAAACTCATTTGAACTCTCGCCTCAAACCAAGATCCAACCTAAGTATTTTTTCACCATATGTCGTTATAATCGATCCATTTGCTGCCTGTAGCTTATACAGTGAATTTGAGGCATTTTGCTTTTTCATACTAGACGTAACTGGAATAACACTGACCTGTGCTCCCGTGTCTATAAGAAAATTCATATTAGTCGATTTGTCAAGCAAATAATATAAGCGACTAGTCTGTGATGTTATTTGTCCAGTCAATAGTCGTGCTCATTGACTGGCTGATTTATTTCCTTGGTGATTGCATATGTGAGCTTTGTTACCAAAAGTTCAACACAATGTATCATCTTTTGTTTAGTTTTTATGCATACTTGTACTCCACTTTCTCTCTCGGACTTGTCTCGAACGAAATCTGCAGCGGAAACATCAGATCGTGATTAACTGTCTCATTTAGATGGCCAGTTCGGGAGATCGCCTTTTTAATTTGACTAATTTGTTGATCATTTTGCCTGTCGTTACTCAGAGAATGCATAAAACGGTTATTCTCTGTCGCATGTATGCGATCGGCAACCTCAGCTAGTTTTTAAAAATCTTCATCTGCGTCATAGGTGCTAGGATCTGAGTAGTAGTCGTTGGTAACTTGTTCGCTCACATATACCGTAGAATAGTATCGGACATATTTAGTCCTGACAATGATTTCATATGACGTAGTTGCGAGTGCGTTTTATTATCCAGCTTGACATTATTGAATAACTCTCTAACCCTTGCTTTATGACGTTCCAACGTTCGTCCAGCCTGTCGGTCCGTTCGATGTTCGATCCCTGCAGCTGACCATTGAATGGATCACTTCGATTCAAGCCTTGCTTTGTCCCACGTTGTGTTTGATTTAGATCACAAGGCTGGCGAGGATCAAATTGTCGACAGGAATAGTTCAATTGGTCTGGTCCAGACAAAGTGAAGCCACAAGTCATAGGATAAAGAAAATGTTTTATATGGCATTTCTTGTACAGAGCTGATGGTACAATATCAGTTCTTCAGATAGAAATATATGTTCTTCATGCAGGAATATATTTGTCATGCAAAGTTATTCAACATTTCACTCTTTGAATATTTTGTGACACTTTGTTCATCATGACTAAGTCTAGATAAGGTTTCTGGAACACAGCTCAAAGTCAGAGGTCTACTTCAGTGGCAAGAAGTCACATGAGATCGGTGAAGCGGTCATCCCTTGCCTAGCACCTGGCGGCTTCTTCTTTCGATCATTTCAGTTCACTGTTTATATGGACCTCCATCCAAAAACTGGCATGAGGTCTGATATGGGTTGAGAGAGTTTTTGCTTGTTTGACTCTGGGAAATTAATTGCATGCCCAATTTTGGAGAGGCTCTTCCTCCGAGGAGTAGTGTTGTAACACTATTTGGGTTGCTGGTAATTAATAATAAGGACTTTGAATATCAAATAAAAACGAGGTATTGATAAATAAACTACCAAGAAAAGTGTTAAATGGCTATCAAGAACGATAGACTGATAACAATTCGTTCCCAGAGAATAGAAAATTTTAAAACAAATCAAGTGGCCGGCTAAGAACAATACTTAATTTGTACAACGGGCGAGGTGTTAACAATTGATAGATAAGGCCACCATGAGCGTGTCCGTGAAATCGACATGAGGAGAATTGGATAAAATTTTAAATACCAGTTAGAGATAAAAAGATTATTTAAGGAATGATTCTAAAGCGAATGAAAGGACATGAGAGCCAGGTGTTCAGTATCTGATTTAGGATGGGAAGGAAATAAAATGCAGGGATGTCAGGATTGAAAACAATAACTACCTGACTTAATTTTTTTTGTTTATTCAACTTTTAAACCAAGAAAAAGAAATCAACACTGGTGTCAATTCACTTATGAGGTGATAGCATTTTGAACAATAGTTTTTAAAATTAGTCTTCGCTGAATGGTGAAGGTAACAGGCGCAGAAGAGTGGTCAATGAAGTAGGAGAAGCATCTTGCATCCACTGAAGGGTAGCAGGCACAGACGAGACACCAAGGAGGGTGAAGAAACTGCTCACGCCCACTGAGGAGCATTAATGAGAGATGCTAAGAGGAGGAAGAAGAAGCTTAGAGCCGTTACCCGAGAAAAGTAGGGAACTCCCAAATTGATTTTTTAGGACTAAAAACAATGAAGGTGGAGGAAATACCAATTCCCCAACTGCATCACACCACTCTCTTCACTAGTTTTTGGCAGACATCAATAAATACGAATGCGTGAATTCAGAGAGACAGAAAAGAGACAGGAGAGATATCGCCGAAAGACTTCGTTCCAGTCGCCGAGCGCAAGACAAAGCACGTGACTATCTGCCAGCGCGAACTTCCGACATTAGCCTTCAGCCAAACTTACCAAATCAGCTAAACAAACTTCGCTAACTTCGCAAGCCAAATCTTACCAGCTTAACTAAGTGTTGCGCCCGATTTAGGAGCGGGTTGGCTCGACAAACACCTGTATGCTACCACCTAGACCCTAACAACTATTAACAAACCATTGTACGCAGTACTCGATATAAAAATAGTAAATATTTTTTTATATTATTTTGAGTGTTGTTTTTCTCCTATTTTACTGTACGACTTCACTCTGCTTGGACCAGCTCAACACGAGAGGATACCTGTGACAAATCGATCTTAGCTTCCTTATTGACAAGTGATAAAAAAACATTTCTCCAACTCTACCTTTGTTTCCAGAACACCCTAAATTTTATCTCACAGACAATTTTTCCCACCGGGTTTTGGCCCGCAGACAATTCTTTAATCTGGATTTTAAAAACAATAATTCATTTAATAGTCAGTTGTCAACTTCGGACATATGGTTTTTTGTAGAGAAAATCAGATGTTTCTGTCCTTACCGTCTGCTATCGAACTATCTCTTCAACTCTTAAAGTGTCACATCTCTCTTGGTATAGCTATCGAGCTTTCCTTTCAACTCTTATGGTGTCACAGCTTTCATCAGACTTGTCAGTCCGCTGAATTACTGCCTACCTTAACGTACGGCAGGTCCTGTGGTAAGGACTCCAGCAGGTCTGCAACTTATACAGCAGGCACTTCTGTGGGTAGTATCGCAATCGCTGGGAAGTAATTTTCTTTGCGTTAAAAATCGCTCACTGTTGCGAAAACCAAACATTGACGTTGTTTGCGCTGAAAGGAATGTTTAAGGTTATCGCCGATTCCATTTGCTGTGTCTTTGCACTTTGTCCTGCGATCAATAAAATGAGCTTCACGTTAAAAGCGTTAGGATTGTCTGTAACCCTTAATTTGTAGAGAAAAATATAACGAGTTGCTTTTTAAAAGTTTGTTTCACGTCGGTATGTCACCATTTGTTTGGGGGCGAGGGTTGTTCGTGATATGTTGTTGGTGCACAATCTAATTTAGGTAACTGCGATCACAAGTTATTCCGGGTGCTGTCTGGAATAAGACAATCTTGATCTTACGTACATTGAAAAAGACGTAACATCGTTGTTGTGATGTAAAGGTTTAGCACTAGTCACTCGCTAAGCTTGAATTACCTCGTTATTCTCAGTGACGAGTTATATAGGCTTTCTCTTGCACTTATGCAAATTAGGCATATTAATTTGCCAGTGTCACTACATCTCCCTGAAACGTATAGGTTTTATACCTCTAGTAGTTCTTGTACTTCTTCTCATGATAGTTTCATTACTTTGCCCTACTTCTCTCTCTCCCGTATTTCTTTCTCTGGGAGACCTAGATCTGTCCCGCGCTAAGCTGTAATCATAGGCATTTTCTTGCATTATTTGATCTTCGTCCGAACTTTCAAACTCATTCTGGCCCACTTGATCCTGCATTATTTCGTCTTCTAATGATTCATTTTGTAACGGTTGTTCTAATAAATCATTAACGGACGGAATCGTAGACATTTTGCTCTTCATATTCACCCTGGGTCCTTATTTGATCTGCATGGGCCAATACACTGTTGCCGTTTTCCCTATTTATTATAGCTGTATTGTGGCCTTTTTGCATGATAAATTCTGCCCTTTCCGAATTTGCTTTGTTCTTTTTGTACCACATTTTTTCATTTGTGGAGTGCGACATCGTTAGCGGAGCTCTAATTTGTCTTCCCATTAAAGCTGATGGGCTTTCTAGTCTTCCAGCGTGTGGTATTGTGCGATAGCTTAAATGCAGAGAAAAACTTCTACTTTTTCTTTTTGCTGGGAGCATGCTTTTAGTCCCGTTTTTACGGTCTGCACCATTCTTTCCTCTAACCCGTTCGACTGAGGGCGATATGGGGGTGTCTTATACGATTTACATCCTATTCTTTTTTAACCATAAATTAAGATCTTCATCACAAAATTCTGGTGCATTGTCAGATACCAGGGTTTTTGGTATGCTATTTCTGGAAAATATGACCCTTAGAATCTGTTTTATCGTAGAACTTTTCTTGTCTGGCACCCGTATTATTTCAGGCCAGCCTGAAAAAGAGTCTACTAGAATTAATAAGAGTCCCACTCCATTAATATACGCATGATCCATATGCACCCGACTCCATGGCTCCACTTCTCTAGGCCACGAATGTAAAGTAGTCTGTGTAAAGTTTCTTAATTCTTTACATTTTTTGCACCTTTTTATATATTCTTCGACATCTCTTGAATATCCCGGCCACCATGCTTCTAATTTTATCTTTTTTTTGTGTAGCCGCTACTCCACAGTGTATATCATCATGTACACTTTTTATTACCAATTTTCTTTGTGTTTCTGGGGGAACTACCAGATCCCCATTACAAATCATTCCATGTTTTATCGTTAATTTCTGTCTTATTTCTTTGTAGGGTCTTTCCGCCCTAGAACAATTTCCCCATGAGTTTTTTCTTATTCTCGATATTATCCTACTTAGTACTGGATCATGTCTAGTTTCCGCAGCCATTCTATCTAAAGACAAAACATCAGTCTCTACCCAATGTAAGAATGTATCTTCAAATTCTTCTTGTTTTATCTTTTGACTCCTTGTAAAATCTCAATCTTGATAGTGCATCTACGTGTGGAAGTGAATTTCCTTTGACATATTCTATATCAAAATCAAATGTCATCAATCTTATTGCCCATCTTAGTATCCTCGATGTCGTGGCTTTGGGTAATTCTTTCCTTGGGTTAAATATAAACTCTAATGGTCTATGATCACTTCTTAACAGAATTTTTTTCCAATTAAAAATTGTCGGGCTCTAGTAGTTGTCCACACGATAGCCAAGGCACCTCTCTATATATTTGAATAATTAAATTCGGTGTTCGTTAGTCTTCTTGATAAATACATTATCGGATGTCCTTCTTGGGATAATGTTCCCGATATTGAATGTTCGCTTGCATCTGTGGTTAACGTCATGTCCTTTTTTGGATCAAACATTTTCACTACTGGTTTCTTTGCCATAATTGCTTTTAATCTATCAAAAGCTTTTTGTTGTTCCTCTGGCCAAATAAATTCAACATTCTTTTTTCCTAAATTTGCAAACGGTTCAGTCAAGTCCGTGTATTTTGGTACATATCGCCTGTAAAAATTCACCAATCCCAAAAAAGACTCCAGTTCTTTTTTATTTGTAGGTGTAGCTACTTTTAGTATTTTTTCTATCAAGGCTTGGTCTGGTGATATACCTTCTTTTGAAATGGAATAACCTAAAAAAGATATTTTACTACAATTGCTTACACATTTTATTCATTTATTGCCATTCCAGCATTTCTTAATCTATTCAAGATTATGTCGGTTTTCTTTTTTAATTCTTTTTCATTAGTAGCTACTATGCATATATCGTCTTGGTAACAAATCATTTTTCATATTTTCTAAAACCTGTTCGATGGCCCTTTGAAATATGGCGCTTGCGGTTTTTATTTCATATGGCATCCTTTTCCATCTTAGTAACCCTATTGGCGTATTTATCGTGGTTACTTCTTTGAAGTTATCGTCTATTGGTATTTGGTGGTATGCCGTTTTTAAATCTATTTTTGTAAAAACGCTCATTCCTGCCAGTGCATGTAATGCAACTTCAACATTCGGTATGGGATATGAATCCGAACAGACTTTGTGATTTACGCCTATTTTGTAATCTCCACAAATACGTAAATCACCATCTGTCTTCCTCAACACTACAATGGGTGATGTCCACTTACTGCCCCCAGGGGGAACATGTTCAAGAAGGTGTTGTTCTATTAATTTCCGTAGTTTTGTTACTACTAATGGCAACAAATGTACTGGTAATTTCCGTGCCTCATAATAAGAGGGGAAGACATTTTCTTTTAATTTTAAACTCGCTTTATAGTTAAACTTTCCGATTTTTTCCATTTTTATCTCATTAATTAATTTGGTAGAATTTCTGTTAAGCACGTCGTTTCCAAGAAGTCCGTGGTTCTTTTTACAACCTTTGACAATTATAGGTATTACTTCAAATTTATCTTCTAACTCCAAGGAACCTTCAAAGTATCCTAAAGTTTTTATGACCGACCCATCAAATTGGCGGAGTTGTAAACTGCTCTTTCGTAAAGGTGGCTTTCCAATGCGTTCCCCAAATGTTTTTGGTATCAGCGTTACTTCACTCCCAGTATCAATTTGCATATCTAAATTGCAGTTGTTAATTTTAACCTTTAATATGCTGTCTTTTTTCTTTTGTTCAATTTTTTTCTATATTCTTATCTTTTAATGTGAACACTTCCATATTGGTTTCGTTTTCTTCAACTCTTTCAACGGTTTTCTTTTTGAATTTGCATACTGCATGAAAATGGTTCTTTTTTAAGCAATTTGTACAGGTTTTTCCGAATGCTGGGCATTTTCCCCTTTTTATTTCGTGTTCACGTCCACAACACGAACATTTTCTTATCTTTTTTAACATGTACGTATCAGCGAATATTTGTTCGCTTGGTTGACTTTTATGATGGTTGTATTTCTGTATTAATTCTTGTTGCTGTATAAAGTCAATGCATGTATTTAAAGACATATTTCCTATTTTCAAATTCGCAATATCTACTCGCATTTCGTAGACGGTGTAGATATTTTATAATTGGTTCGTCAATTTCTTGTTTCATCGAAATGAACTTCGTTCTTTCTGCCACTACCAGCCTTTTTTTTTTTGGTCTCATATTTCTCCTTATTATCTGACTTATTTTTTCGAAAGTTAGGTCTTCCAAGTTTGTGGGATATGCCATGGTGGAGACTTTCATTATCGCCTCGCATCCAGCTGTAGCCAAGAATACATCCGTAATTTCATTTTCGCCGCCCTTGTCTTTCAACTTTTTACTTCTCGCACTGGCAGAAAAACAGCGAATCCATGCATCCACAAAATCTGAATCTTCTAGAGACAAATGGTATCCTATCGGCGACGCCATTGTTGTGATGTAAAGGTTTAGCACTAGTCAGTCGCTAAGCTTGTACTACCTCGTTATTCTCAGTGACGAGTTATATAGGCTTTCTCTTGCACTTATGCAAATTAGGCATATTAATTTGCCAGTATCACTACAACCGTAGTGGTTATGCAATGCATTAAAATTAAACAAATGCATTTTAAATGAAACTCAAGATAAAGAATTTTTAATAACAATTTATTTGGATGTTTTCTACATCGGGTTGTGAGTTTCATAAAACCCTTGAGAAGATTGGAAAAGTTCACTTACATACATGGAAGTGTGTTTAATAAAACACTTGAGGAAACGGGAAAAGTTCGCACTTAAGTTTGAATAGAATAGTTGAGTTTAGCATGTCTCGAGTCGTCTTTGTGTTGCCTCAGTTTTTCAACGACCAATCTCATATACTTTATCTTGCCAGCTTAAGCACAGTGGAACCCTTTATAGCCAGTCTTTGAAATTTTTTTTCAATATTTTCCATCCACGACATCTGTGTAGGTGGTTGTATGAACTCCATTTTTGTTTTTCTTTTAGTTTTTCACTTTTAATGCCATGTATTATTCTTATCGGGATGGAGTTAGGGATAGCGACAAGGAGAGAATGTTGGGCGGATCTTTATTACATGTCAATTCAAAAGGTGGTTACAAGTCCGTGTCTCACAAGAAGGTCCCATTAAAGTCTTTTATATCTCGTACTAAAGAGTTTCTGATCAATGGAAATAACTCGAGGGTACTAAAGTCATCGATTTTTTTTTGTTTTTCTGTCTATATTTCACAGATTATCTTAGATCTAATCAATAACTTCAACCCCAACAAGCCGGATCCTAATATTTTCTTTAACCCGTGGAAATATTCTATTTTTTAATTCATTTTGACATTATTGTTCTTTGTAATTTATTTATCTGCATAGTCTACATTTACAATATTTTGTGTTTTGTTTACTTTGGCATTACCATAGTTTCTTATTTTTCTCTTTCTTTTTGTGTCTCCTTATTATTGTAGTACTGATCACATTTGTTGTAAGAAAAACTTAAAGGCAAAATAGACAAAACAAGATCAAGATCAAGCAATAGAAATTATTAAAAATGTTAAATTGTAGTTCTCATAATATTGACATTGGGAAAAGCATCAAGATGGTTCTCTTCCATACTTTTGTTTTCCCATCACTTATTTTTAATTACTTCATTGGCAATGTGAATACTGATGCACACTTATCATTCAGCATTAATATTGATGCCTAAAAAGGATTTTCAGTAAAGCAGCTTAAATGGAGAATACGTAAGTAATGATTTGAGTTTACTTTGATTGAAAAAAATTATTGGCAACACTTTTTAGCTAATATAATTCATAGATGACTAGGAAAATGAATTTCAGCTGTTTACATAGTAGTGTCCTATTATTGTATTAATAGCTTCCTATCCTCTTTCATAACGTTCAAGGTGACATTCATCCTTTTGTTATTAAAAAAATAACTCTGAAACTGTAAACACCTAACTCTCCCAAGTGCAGTAGAAAGAAACATTTTGATTAAATAATATTTGATGTCCAACCCTTTTAAAACAGTCAATTAAGTATCATAATAGCTGGTAACAGCAGGTTTAATAAATCAAGGTACTATTTTTCAGGGTTGTAGCTTAAATAATCTATATCTATAAAACAGATGTCTGTATGCCTGTTTGTGTGTGTCTATGCTATTTATGCACGTCCATATTTCTCGACCGATTTCAATGAAATTGTACACATGTGTTTTCAAATTTACTAAAGGCGGTCAAAACTAACTTTTCAATACCCCACCCCACCCCCGGGTTCGGCAGAATAGTCGATAAAACTGAAGGTGGGCACTACTTTTTGCAAAAACCAATGCAGCGTTACACGTGAACATTTTTTTTACTTGATGGGCTGGTGTTCTTTGTACTTAATGCATGACATCCGCTCATGTTGTGAGGTTGATGGAGAACGCTTGACAGTTTTCCTGCGACATTGGCTTCACACAAAAAATTGAAAAAACTGAAAAAGATCGAGTTTTTCGTACAATTTAAAATAAAAACTTGAATAACTTCCACATTTTTTATCCGATTTTCTTCAAATATGTCGCAAAACATTTGCCACCATGCAAGAAATAATAGAATGTGGTTTCAGCCCTGCTCACTTCACTGCCTATAACGAGAAACCACGAAAAACTGTTCAGAAATCCTGTTTTTCGGCCATAACTCCCTGGTTATTTATCTGATGTTTTTCCAAATTTGCCATGTAAATTATATGAGACACAAATTGTTTTGCGTGAATATTTGGCTTAGATTATTTTAGTTAAGTGGACGAAATCTGCGACAAACTAGGTCCAAGATCGGCTTTTGCCATTTAGCCAATAGTTTCTTCATATGATTCCATCCTAAATTGGCATTCGGACAACTTTTGATGCAATGATTGTTTGAGAAGAATTATTGAAGCGTTAAAAGTGAAAAAATCCCGAAGAACCTCTTATTAACAACAGCTTTACAGTAAACACATGAAGAAGGAGGAGGCGTTCATGCAGTTGAATCAAGCTCTGACGCGTCATCCCTGTTTTTGTTACATTATTAGACTTGTGAACAATGCATACTATTTGAAAGTTATTACGGCCATCGGAAATTTACTGAATATCTAAAACATTGAAACAATTTAATCACGAGCAATGACCACACAAGAAGTTTTTATCGATGGAATTCCTTTATTAATAACAATCATACACTTGCAAAGGACATACCGTAAAAAGATGAGGGGGGAGTAGCTTTGTATACCAACGGATAATGCATGCAAGCGGGGACGCAAACAGACATTTCTAGACAGGAGGGGCGTTGGTATACAGGGTGGGTGCGCTTATACAATTGCAGCCATGTACAGCCTGGCAAAGCCGGGTACCTCAGCTAGTGTTGGATATAATATGAAGAGCCAAATTTATGATGCTCCATGATTTGTTATTAACAAGATGAATTTAAGTAGAACTATAATGTATATTATTTTATTTGTTATTGTAACTCTTAATTGTGTAAGAAAGTAATAAATGAAGCTTTGAATTGAATACTGCGAATAGTTTAGTGTTATTTTAAGTAAATACATTTACTATTGTTAGTCAGACTATTCTGCTGCTGCTACTGTTCTTATTGCTTATCATAAATTTTTATTTAATGTGTGATATGATATGCAAATAATTCATGTAAGTATTTTAGATTTTATATAAACTAGAGAATAAGATTGTGATTTGCATTATTTACATTATTCGCACTGTTATCTTCATCTTCATTGCCATATTCACAACGTTTCAATCGTTGTACGCTCTGGCCTTCTTCAGGTGATTGGAATTTCGAACTGAACCATTTATTTCGTTCACTGGAGTAAATTTTTCTTGTTCCACGTGCCATACCTCTTCCGAATGTCTGAGTTATCTCCCTTTAATTCTGCTCTGCAAGTTTTGGTTCATCACTGCTGTGCCCTGGTATTGAACTCACAATTATTTGGGTATAGTCACTAGATCTAACTAACGTCTTTATCCAGTAGGCCATGCGTCCTTGAGGACTTCAATATGTTGACCTTTTGCATAATGACTTAATTGTAATTTATAGGGTTCAGTTCGAAATTCCAATCACCTGAAGAAGGCTGGAGCGTTCAACGGTCGAAACGTTGTGAATATGGTAATGAAGATAAGGATAACAGTACGAATAATGTAAATAGTGCAAGTAATCATAATACCTCTTCTCAGAGATATAGACAGATATTGAAGATTCTGTCTCATTAATTTTTCCATTATGGATAACTAGTTTATTTTGAAATGTAACGCTTTTGTCTATAGAAAAAATGCAAACAATACCTGCTACCAAACACATTTAAAACAAATTCTAAACAATATACATCACTACACAAACAAAGATGTTGTTAAAATATTTTATGTGAATAATGATATAACGTAAGATGGTAGTTTAATCAACTCAAGGTAAAAAAGATTGTTAAAAATGTGTACGAGGTTGCACTATGTACGAAAATGTAAATAAAAACAAAAATAAAATTTTTAGAATACAATTTTTTCTTAAATGTTTTCAGAATTTATGATACTATGATTCAACTTTTACTTACAATATATTAATTTTAACATTTCTTTAACTTATAGCCAAGTAAAGTCATTTAAAAAAAATGTTAATGAGGTAAAGCAATTTCCACCTATGCCTTTCAATATGTTGACCTTTTGCATAATGACTTAATTGTTATTTATACTGGGTGTACTCGGTAAATTGTTTGTGAAATAAATAGTCATCTCAATGGATTACATAAATCATTTTAATGTAATGAATTTTTTGTTACTTTTCTTCTTAACTGGGTCTGGTTTTGGTGTCAAAACAGTAAAATATTTTGATGAGGTAATCAATGTTAATTATTAATGAAGAGAGGAAAAAATTAGCAGTATTCTTAAAATTATACCTGTGTAGCCCATAAAATATCATGAAATAATGATACATTTAAAAAGAAATGATTCTTCTATAGAAATATGTATATATATATATATATATATATATATATATATATATAAGTAATTTGTGTTGCTATGTTTGGCTGAACTTCCTCTTGGCATGTTGGTTTCAATTTGTCTATGGAAATGTTCAGTTTCTTGGTGCATACATTTACAGAAACATTTTTGATATTTTTAATGGCCTTATAAGGCTCTCTGTATGGAGATTATTGAGCTATTTCTGGTAAGATCTCTAGTGAAAATATGTGTGCAAGTCCTCAGTAAAATCTGAATTTACAAAGGTTTATTACATCTAGGTGATAGTTTGTATTCTCTCAATTCGTTTGCTACTGTGGCTCTTTATCCAAGTAGAACCAGTGGAAGATGTCGCAGCTATCCCTTATGATGCAAATTAGTTTGCAATGCCTGCTTGAGCGTATGATGGTATAATTCTACCAGACCATTAAAATTGGGTAATACGTCATGGCATGGGTCTTCTAATAATCAAGAAGTTTAGATAAAAAATTCACTATTCAAATTACCTACCACAATCTGTCATATTTATGGTAGGTACTCCAAATCGCTAGATTTATCCCGACAGAAAGGTTTTTGTTGTGGTACTGGTTGAAATGTAGGGCCACAAGCCAATGTGAAAATCTGTCTACGCATGTATAAAAACTCTTCACAATATGGAAGAGGTCATGTTATATCCTTGATTGAAACTTTCGTGGTCTGGCTGAAACTGTTCAGTTGACATATGTGTGTGGCAACCCATCTTTACTTTCTGGCAAGGTATGCTAGTTTTCACCCACAATCTTATGTTGGATCTCATGCTGGGTCACATAAAACAGTTGAGTATAAGCCACATCGAAGCATTTGATTCAGACTGAGATCAAGCAACTGATTGAAGAGTCTACTACGCATTGATTTCAGGATGTATGGTCACAGACTTCCTGTTGTGTCATCACATATGATGTGTATAAAAGAGCACTAATCCTATAAACTGACACAACTATCTCATAGTCGTCAGGATTGGGGAATCCTGTATAGATTTAACTTTGTTCGAAGATAGAGGAATACTATTAGCTGATATGTAATGTCCTAAGGAGACGATCTCCAGTTGAACACATTTCTGAGGGTTTATCGCATACTGTTTAAGACATTAAAATATCTATCGGACATGATTAATATGATCCTGCACAGTGGAAGTGGCAATAAGTACAACATTTTATAAGCGCCGACAAATGGTAAATCGCGTAAAATTTGAAATGTTTCGGCCGAAATCTGAAATTCTGACCTGGAATCTGAATGAAATTGAGTTTAGTAAAATATTTATAATCTTGAGCTAGATGTGATATACTGTATACACGATACCGGGTATCTGTTAGGTTTTGCGAAAGAATTAAGAGATCTGTAGTTTCTGCATGTGTGCCAAGCATTGAAGCTTTTACTAACAAGGTGAAGTGGCGATGACCATTCATTGTTTGAAGGATGGGTGATGCCTAGATTTATCATCTGCTGAAATTTGCTTTTGCAGCTTTCAGTTTCTCAGAGACTAAACGTCTGAACTTGGTCAGAATTGGAACCACACTAGTTTCAATATAATACGTAACGGGATATGAGGCTACTTTTTTTTTCATGGAAAGAAGAAACATTAGTGACAGGATAAACGCTTAAGGAAATGGGGTGACGAACTAGACTACGCCATGTGACTTGTGATGAGTCTCCGGATCCCGTAACTACTGTTTATTTAAATCGACAAAATCAAACTTATGCAAGAAATTTGTAAGTATGGCATTGTTTATGTCAGCTATAATGAAAAGATGATTATATGACCTACGTAGTCCCAAATAGAGTTGCAGATACCTGTCACCGTATGTAGAGAATAATGATCTTTTCACAGCATGCAGAGTAAATTTATGTGTTTATTTGTAGTGGTGGCCGGAATAAGGGACACTTGTGTATCATTGTCTACGAGGAAGGTCATAGTAAAAATTATATCCAATACAAACAATAAGTGGACACATAGAAGACAGGACTTAGCTTTTGAACCAAATTTCCTGCGCTCCAGCATATGAAAATATAGTCTGGCTACCTTGGATGTAAGATCTTCGAGGCGAGATTCCAATATTTGCTGGTCTTTTACTAGCTTTCTCATTCCGGATGCCGGGCACCGTAGTTGTCTGTATAGACAGCATATCTGAAATGTGGTCAGCTACCGTAGGTAATTGTTCCATTGGCCCAGTGTTCTTTAATGTAGCAAGTGCAGCCTTGTACTGGTTTGGTATTATTTGCAGAAAAATATGACGTATAATAGTTACGCCCACACGGTGAGTTGTTGAAGACTCATAAGGATTTGAGATCGGGTACTATTTCCTAGCACTTCTTGATCAAACAATTAGGAAAGACGCCTATGACATGACACCGTTGAGCCTGCTATGATACTGTCTGAGTTCGTCATACGGTTTGTCATTACCAAGAAGGATTAGAAAAATTATCATACAGAAATTATTTCAGAGAATCGGATAAATTTGAGTTTAAAACTTGTTTACAATTGTGTAATCAAAGTGAACATAATAATTTGCATTGGAAAAGCGAAAAAATCCTAGTTTTAAAATTCTTTAAAAAATCAGGTAATTATTGAATTTTAATAAAAGTTTTAGAATTCATCCATTATTGTATGAAATAATTTTCGAAACAACTTTCTGGAAATATTTTTTTTATTTTTGAAAATACCTTAGAGAAAGGAACGATAATTTTACATGTATATACTGTTTATAAATATGCCCTGGAGATGTCCTGGTGCCAAACACAAAAACTTAGTAGAAATAGCAGGACATAATAATAGGCGCAAAATTACAAAATAAGACAACCATTGCGTAAAATTTTAAAAGGAAAACACATTTATTTACACAATTACGAAAAGATATAAATACAAAGTTTGCACTAAAATTTCCTTTTGTGCGCCCATTAAGGCAGGATAACAATTTTAGAGAAAAAGGATTACGACCGAAAAATGGAAAAAATAGTTTGGGAAAAAACAAGGATTTTGAAAATGACACAAAGTAAAAACAATACAAAAAAGCAGTGAAAAACAAAGGTGCAACATTAACAGCCTTTGACAAAAATATGAAATGACCTATTTTCACTTGCCCCACGAGCGTTTCTGAGACATAGTAATATTAAAAAGGTCCCTTTTAACTTCACACTGTTCGTGCTTGGGAAAATTTCTTAGAAATCTTTTCCCTTGAATATTTGGTCTCTCAGCGGCTGGCTGGTAACTGGTGCTTTCTTTGATATTCTCCTCTTGATATCTTCTTTTATGTCGACGACTTGCCTTCTCCCTTTGTTGAACACTATTTATTTTAAAAATTAGGCTCACACATGCCCCAATATTTGGGATGTTACTAGAGTTTGATCTCTCATTGGCCAATATATACGAAAAAATAATTTTCCATAAACTGGAAATGGATCCTTCAAAATTTTGGCGGGTTTCAACCACTGAGCCGAAGAGGTGATAAAAATGTAACAATTTTTAAGCAAACCGTTTGGCCTTCATAAAAATAAACTCTCAAAAAATGTGTTTAAAAAAACCTAGACGATTATACAATGCTAAAATAATAAAAATAAAATTTTTATAATACTACGCACATTTCTGGAGTGCAAAAAATATCGAGTGAAAAATGAACTTTACTCTTTAAGGTGTGTGGCTTTCGCCATCTTTAAGACAGCCTCATGATTCCATCCTGTAGAATTTGACATCTTTCTGGATGAACTGATCTGAGCGGTTTTTACAGCCTTCCAGAGAATTAAAGTTCTTCCCACTAATAGAATCTTTTAGGGATGAAAATAAGTCGTAATCCTAAGGTAAAAAGTCAGGTGAATGCTGACGACATGTTAGTCAAGCTGTACTAATGTCTGCTGGGTCTGCAAAGTGACGCCATGTTTTATATTGTCATACTAAAATACGGTACCTTTCCGATTGGCCGATTCCGGACGCTTTCATCGGTCGCTGCTTTTGATCAGTCCAATTTAAACCAGTACTTGTTTGAATTCGACATCAATTTTGCTGAAGGAGCTCATAATACACAATACCCTTCCAATACTACCAAGATTAATCACCTTATTCAAATACAGACTGTTTTTTTCGTTTTCCCCAGTACCTATTTCGCTCTACACAGTTTTAAACAACCCATTTTACATCGTCTATCATCATTCTTTTCAAAAATAGTTTTTTGTTGCGTTTGAACAGAGAATCGCACCCAAGCATCATAGCGATTGACGTATCCAAGTGTTTAACAAATATACTACAATGCATATAATATGCGTCGTATCACTTTGATGCCACGTGTTGTGTGATTATTTTTCATCAGTGTTTCGATTTGGTCATCAACAACCACTGGTCTGCCAGAACTTTTTGGTTTTCCAGATCAAATTTTCCACTTCTGAACCTAGTGAACAAACAATACTCGGGCTATAGCACCATCTCAATAAACGGCTTATATCTTTTTGATTTTGTTTTCCTCAAATGACGAAAATACATCTTATTTTCTCCCATTTTCTTTTTTAACGTAAAAACATTTAAAATTCATAATCCACACACGAATCGTATAGAAAGATGTGTTGAATTATCGCCTTTTAGAATATGAAAAATTTCAGTCACATGTGAGCCAAAATCATGTTTAAATGCCGCCTATTGAAAACGTTAAGAACAATTGTTCAAACCTAATACAATATAAATTGTTTAAACGTTGTTTGAATTCACTATAATTATATTAATTACATTTGAATATATTGAACTTTTAATGCATTTAAATATATTTAATATATTACCATTGTTCGTATATATTACCTTTTAAATATGTTACTTTTTGTATATATTCATTCAAATGTTATAATTATTATGTGTAATTAACATATTTTCTAGCTGTCTTTTTCTGCTTCGATGAATTATGTGCGCGCGTACATATGTATGTGTATAGATAAATAGATATTTGATAAGTAGATATTTGCGGCTCATTCAACTGTACAACATTGTGTAACATTTATTTTCAATTTTCACTTTAAAAGTATTATTAATTATTTTATTAAATTCTTTCAATAAAGAATAAAAGTCATCATCATTGTCAATCTCATGACCTGGTGCAGTTGACGGTGTTCTGTGAAACTGAACAGCTGACCAAACTCCCTACATATGTCTTTGTTGCGTGTCAATGTGTGAGTGTCTCTGAATGACCTTCCAGTCTAGTCGGTGATTTTTTTTCGTTGTCTGCCTCTTCTTCTTTTGCCTAAGTTGGTACCTTATAGGATAACAACAATGGAAATATCGTTAGTTATCTCTTGTGAAGTGCCTTTACCATTTCAACTTTTTCTTCTTATAATGAGGCCTTCCAATGATTTGTTTCAGGTCTGATGGTGTCTCACACTACATCATTATTGATAAGTTACTTCTATAGCATGTCATTTCAAATACTTTGATAATTTACTGTAATTATGCTGTTACTATCCAAGATTAATAGGCGTAAAAAGATTGAGAAGGCCAATGTATGCAACATTCTGATCTTTGATTTTAGCCAGATGTTCTTGTCTTTTCAGATGACTTTTAGCTTTGCGACAGCTGGCATTATTTATGTTGCTCTTGAGATTATTTATATTCTGGAGTCCTCTTCACTGATAATCGAGCCACGATATTTGAACTTAATACCTTACGTTCCTGGTGATCAACGTTTATCTTACCTGAAAGCCCTTTCTCATTTTTTGGGCATGGATCTCCGTGTCATAACTGGATGATGTTGCATTCAGCTTCTTCATCTCACTGATGCGTTTCTCTTCTTTGCCAGAAAAATGTTTTCATTGCAATTACGTGAATATATGCCATAAGAGAAAATAGCAGATCTTATCAATTTGATACATGAAAGAGTAGTAACATTCCTATCTGATAAAAGTAATTCTACGATATTTTAAGTTGTATTTTAAGTTGTTTGAAAACAGATAACATTTTGCTTTTGACATGAACTCTTTAGATAAATAGATACAAGTGCAAACGGGCGTTGCAACCTTTTTCCCACCACGCAATATCTTTGGAAGATTCGTACCATCCTCGCCACATCTCATACTCATTACATTGCAGAATAAATTCAATGTTTGTAGCACGAAGCGTCTTGAACTCTAGGGCTTTTATTCCAGTACACATCGAGAACGGTGTAGAGTCAATGCTGTTGAAAGTATTCGAGTTTTTTATTTATTAATCCTAGATTTGTATCACATTTACTGGTTATCCATACTAGAATAGACGCTCCGTTTATTTTTTTTAAACAGTATGTTAATTTTCGTCAAATATGACTCTCTACTAAAAAAAAATGTTTTAACCGATAAAAATATGTCAAGTTAATAAATTAAAAAATCCATTATTCCTTATAAATTGCTTTGTTTACGCTTCGATTACGAAAATGATCGGTTATGAACTTTCGAGAGCGCTGGGAGTATAGAACCTTGCTTAATCAACGAGTTGGTTAAAAGCACGTCGGATTTAACGATGGTCAGAAGGCGCGTTTTTTTAATAAGATTTCTCGAATATTCAGGCCGGTAGACGAAAATAAATATACTCTTTAAAAAAATAAATGGCGTGTTATATATGTATTATTGTTTGTTTCTGTGTGCGTATGTTTAACGTTTAAAGCACTGCTAAATCCTACAATTAAGTCAAATAATGACGGAAGCGAACAATATCACCTAGATCATAATAGTAAGATTCACAGAAAACGAGAAAATTTCTTATAGTTAACACTAACAGTCTACTTCTTTGTAAGAGAAAGGAGAATAACAAGTTTAATGGCCTAGGATGTTTAGTCAACGGTGATGTTTTGGGCAATGCAGAAAGTTTCCGCAGCATATCAGACAGAATAGTTTGGACAGAAATCAGATTATGCCAAAGATACATTATAAAAACTTCGAACTTCGAAAATATTTGTTCTTTAAAATGTCATACACAGTGAAGATGACGTAGTAACAAACCTTTAAAATGCAGAAGAATTTCAAAAAGATTAACCACAATTATTAACCTACTGAAAAGAAAGATACCATCTACTTCATTTAAAAAAAGTCTCGGAATTATAATCCTTTTTTAATACACCATGTTCCCCTTACGAAATAGTCGATCACAACTCTACAAGTTATGTGTCTTTATTATCTGCGAATTGCCATGACATCTTGGAAATTATAGTGGAATGGTTTTCCATTGCATTCTCCACTTTTTGCATTGAGTTGTCCTTCTTTTAGATTGCTTGTTAGAAGTTATGGTTAGAGAGGCGAGTCTACCATGATATTTAACTGATAGCTGTGAGCGAGGTAGGAGATAAATTCATGTCATTCTCAAAGCATTAGTATAGAAATGAAAACAGATCGGTCGCAAATTTGAACTTTGCTCCTCGATTTCACTTTCCGCACTGATAACCGAAACGATATTTTATACAAAAGGAGACAAGAATGATGTTAGCAACTATCGGCCTATTACATTACTATTGAACACATACAAATGTATTTACCGACTAAAAGATAGCCTAAATGAAAACTAGTCAAGCGAACGTGCACTTTTAGAAGTGGTTACTCAGCAATAGGACATATATAAACAATAGATCAACTTACAGGGAGAAAACAGTATAATGTAACCAACCACTTCTTTTTAGCTTTTAGTTTCATTCCACGTTTTAGTTTTGACTCGGTTAACGGACAGGAACAGGTTATTAATAAAAATTACAGTGAGTCACCCGTATTTGCGGGAGTTAGGGACTAGGACCAGACGCATATAATTAGAATCCGTGAATACTTGTAACCCTACTAAAAGTGGAGTTATAAGTACCTATTTTGATTGTTAAAACCCCATATGCCTTAAACTTTTATCCTAAACACTTTAGTGTAGCGGACCGTGGGTTTACGTGTTGTTAAATTAAGAACACCTGCTTTTATTCCTGCTAGAAGAAGGTCCACTACAAGAACATAACGGACTCAGAGATTGAATCCACCATAAAGAAGTGTAAAGAAAAAAACAAGACTGATATATATAAATATAAAAACAAGCATATGTATTAAACAACAAAATTTACAACGGACAAAGTCATCAACATTTGTGTTTATGCGTGAACGCAAAGAGCTTGTATTTTGGTGAATGTTCGTACGTACGTGCATGTGTGTATAATGTCCATGGCGTCTCCCACAAATGGGAAGACGCAATCTTCTGCGAGAGCTTACATTGTAGATGTGTTCGCTGAAAATGAAGATATGAAAAAGAGAAAGAGACAAGAAATCGCCCAGTATTTATAGTGTAGGGAGAGCCTCCCCTAGTGAACAATTTGGACAATTAAGGAGGAGTTAACTCCGACATTAGAAACATTTCAGACCGTTTAAAAACATTTTTTGAAAAATAATATTGGTGACCATACACTTAGCGTAAATTTTCTTTCATACGTACAATAACCGTTTTTAATTACGCATAGATCGATACAACCATTGAAAATACTGTATAAAATATGTGTGACAAAACAATATATAAAGTTTCAAACATTTTCTAAAAACAGAACTGTGATGATACTCCAAGATTTAGCAAAAGCCACTTTTAAGACCCTAATCTCAGCTCCCAACAAAGAACAAAGCCCAGCACTACGCATGTTTTTGCGTTTTTATTATAATGAAGATGTACAGTTCTGCCAATTTTTACCATAAAAATGGACTGTTATATGTTTTATGTCACTTAAATAAGAGGAAAATAATACAAGAATATTTTAAATATGTTCTATCGAAAAAATATGCGAATCGAGGGAGTTCTCGGCGAATATTCAGGGTTTCCGCGAATAACAAGTACATATGTTCTAAAGAAAAATCCGCGAATGTGTGAAGCCGCGACTAGGCAGGGGCTCAATGTATATAAGAAAACACGTTGAATTTATATAAGATAACATTAGTGTAATAATACGACTACACAAGGATAAATATAAAATAAGGATTGAAAAAGGAGTGAGACAATGGAATAATAATTTGACTTAAACTATTTAAAGTAAACGTCGAAAGAGAATCCAGGAAAATGATTTGGAAAGTATTTGGAATAAACATAAATAAGGGAATATTTGCAACATCTACTAGTTTCTGACTACATTTTACTAATAATAGGAATCATCAAATGAATTGTAGGTTATGGTGAATGTGTTTCATAGGGAAGTTTCAATGTAGCCTTGACGAGGAACAGAAATAAAACAAAAGTAATATTAAATTGTAACGTTCCGAAAAATATTCATGTAAAAGAATATATATATTTATGATAGGTGATAAAAATAAAGACATACAACGGAAATAAAAAAAGAATTATAACGATGGGGTGGTGAAAAGTATTTAACAAACAGATATAATGACAATATGCTTAAAATGATATAAATGTATAATGTCAGATATTACGTACTTTTGGCAAACATGGGAATCGCTTGTAAAATTAGAAAGATTAAAGCTATGAGCAAATATTAGAGATAAAATCAGTTAAGCATAATAGGGAGCAGATCAAAATAAAAGATAAACAAATTATTTAACGACAGAAATAGAAGAGACATATAACTAGAAGTGATAATAGATGTAACAAAATGTTACTCGATTGGTGTCCAATACTTAGCAAACAAATCTGTATTGAAGATACAGAGATAAATTTATTGATAAGAAATGAGAATGAATAGTACAGGAAGGATTTTTAAAAGATCATGTTTTTGCTACTGCTCTTGCTGGCGAAAAAAAAACGCAGAAAAAATAAATATCAACAAAAGACAAATAAGCACCCTGGTTTACTCCTGGATGTACTGCAGTCATGCTCCACCTTGTCGGATAAGGCTAAGTTCTTTGCTATGAAATTTTCCTCTAACTCTACATTATACAACAAAGAGCATCCCTTACCTGTCTTCTGCCACCTCACGAATCAGTAAATTTGTGATATCTATATCGGATCGAGAGGTTTCCAGACTTATCAAAAGCCTTGACTCTACGAAGGCTACTGGCCCGGATAAAATCCCTGTAGTTGTTCTCAAGAACCTTAACCAGAACAGTTTCCCATCTGGCCGAAACGGTTTAACTGCTACCTTAAAAAGATGTCTATTATGTATTATGTGTACAAGAATGATGGTGAACCATAATCTCTGTCACAGTATCGCCTTATTAGCCTCCTTGGCGCCAATAGCATACATTTTAAAGCTTCATCAACAAGTTGTTAAACATATTAACATAAGCAAACTGTTGAGCGACAAACAGTATAGTTCTCACTCTTATAGGTCTGCTGCTGATGTCTTAATCATTATCCCGTCTAAAATAAAGCAAATGATAATAAAAAACATATCGAGAATGATCATCCTAGATATCTTGAAAGCCTTTGATAAGGTGTGGCACAGGGGATTGCTACACAAACTTGACAGCTGTGAAATCTCTGGGAAAGTATTCTGTTATCTACTTGTTAGCTAGGTTAACTCCTCGATATTTATTGTACAAATAAACCACATGGGCAAAATTGGGATGTGAAGTAGGTTGATCTTCACTTTTCTTATCGCTAACTTAGCCAGACTCACTGACTCAATCGTCCGTACATTGTTCCTTTCATCAAAATATCTCATACGCACAACACTGTCATAACAAGGCACCAAAATGCCACATTTACTCTAAGAAAGCCTAATCTCATATGTACAATATTTGTGGAGGGCTGGGTTGATAAAAATCTAAATAGAAATATCCCCAATGTTCATGATGTAAAAAACTATCTACACAACCAAACTAGTGTTAGTAACAGCCCCCCCCCCCACAGTTTAATTATGGCAGAGATAACAGTTAACTGGACGAAAATATACTGTGGGATTAATAAAATTATTTCCATGCACTCGTTCTAAAATCACTCGCACTAGCACTCACACATTGAGACACGATAACAATTACGAACACTCACACTCGAAAACAAAAGACATCGCAGTGTTTAACCAGAGAACTGCAAAATCCCTGTCACCTAAAAATGGGGAGGAGAAGGAGAATAAACCAAAGAAAATAGAAAAATTGGGAGGGCAAAAACTAATGAACCATCTAAACAACTTGAACAAAAAGAAAAACTAGTTTCACTGACTAACTGAACACTAAATGACAAATGTTTAATCCAGGCGACCTATATCGTTAATCCTATGTCACCTCCAGATGTCACTCTAAATTAGGCCCTCTCAAGCGAAGCAAACGCGAAACACTCAACCATCTTTCGCTGAATTTTAATGAACAGAGTCGCCTTCTTTCTGCTCTAATTCTGACTTTAAGCTGCTGCTTAAAGAACAAAATTAGTTGAGAAGTGGAAAACGTCTCCCGCATAAAACTCATATCGCGTCGTCCAAATCACGATTTGCATAATGCCAAGTAAACTCAAGAACACATAAATGTTCATACCTCTTCAGTTTCGGCACAGCATTGCTACCAACGTAACTGGCCTCGAGTACAAAGAACTTTCCGCCCAGTATGCGAACCATGTAACATTCAATCAGTTCGCACAACGGTCATACGACGCTACAGTCGAAGATGTACCCCAAGGATTCAACCGCCTCACCGCAACGCACGCACTTTGACGTAACTGCCAGCCACGCTGCACAGAGCTTTTGCCGACCCAGAGAGCATTCCGCAACACCAACCAGGTGAGTGATGCCTCGTCGTTATTGAGACACCGTCACCCGGACGTCCAAGGCCACAGAGAGCTAAACTCATCCTTCGTCAAACCTAGCTCATCCTTCAGAGTATCCGAGACCACAGACGAATTGCAGCCTCGGCCTTTTCTGGGACCGCCAATCAATTCTTCTCGAACTGGAGGTCGGGGCCAAACAAGACAAAGAGTATCTTGAGAGGCCCATCCGTCCAAGTGAAGAGTCCGGGAAGAGCGAATCTCTTCCATGCACCCAACCGCAAGCCCACAGACTTGTCGCGGTTGATCCTGGCTCTTGTCACCTACTCATACCTGCTGATTTTCTTGCCAACTTCGTCAATCTTGGCGTTGCTTTTCACGAAAGCGGTGACGTCATCGGCATATGCAGAAAACCTGGCCGTGGTGTTCGCCTTTAACTTGCGCAAGAAGTGCTCTAACGCAAGAATGTACAGCATTGGCGAAAGCGGGAAATCTTGACGAATTGATCTGGATAATCTGAAAGATTTCCACCTCTCACCATTCACTTCCACTATCGCACCGGGGAAGCCATACAACAGATGGATCCAGGATCGAAAGTTCGGCCCGACAGCCCCGAGAAATCGATGGTAAACCCTATTAAATGCCTTTGACTGATCTAAATTGATCAGTGCGGCCCCATTGTCGACTTGTTCTACGATTAAACGTGCCATATGAAGGTTGTTCTGAATAGTCCGACCCTTCACAGCACAAGTCTGCTCAGAGCCAATCAGACTAGGCAGGACAGTCTGCAAACGGTTGCCTAAGACCTTGGCCAAAATCTTTAACTCTGTATTTAACATAGTTAAGGGCCGTAAATTATTAATCCCATTGCCTCCGTGTTTTTTTCTTGCGAAGCAACTTGATTACGCCTCTGGTGAAGCGTTCTGGAATGCTCCTGTTCGTCCATTATTTAAAGACCAGTGCCAGCAGAGGGACAAACACGTGCGACTGCCTCAAGTACACATCATCAATACCAGGAGGATTATCTCAACCGACATGCTTCAACGCATCCTAGATTTCAGACCCTAGCACGCAACCGCTCCAGTCGCCTTGAGGCGAGGAAAGTCAGCCAAATACGTACCGAACTGAGTCGGGTTCAGACCGGGCTCCTTGGTAAAAAGTCCCGGAAAATAAAATCGGAAAGCTTCACATATGTCCTCGTTTGTATGCCCATATCCTTAATCCTTTTTAATCTAGCCCTTCTCGATAAGCCAGGCGGCCAACTCTGTCCCAGCTGAAGCTATTTCCCCACTATCTCTTGATTTTATAGAATAGAAATACTCTAGATTCTTGTGTCGTTTGCTCTACTAATCTACCTCGGTTGAGTTGCTTACTATAATGAGCAGCTGACGACCTAATAGTAACATTAAGGGAGCTCACCACTTATCCCGATATCCCACGAAAAGGTTAGTTTAAGGGCTTTGTATAGGGAGGGGTGAACAAAAAACAGGAAACTTCCTGGGCAGAACTGCCTCAGCTTCTTTGCTTCCTCATTCTCCCAAATTGCTAAAGGGGGCGTAATATCAAGGCCTTTGACAGCTTCTTTTACCATTACTCATGTCTACCGTTACTCCGAGCCAGTTCTAATAACGGTAAGAATCCGCCTAGTGCCCGGAAAATTCCGTGTGTCATCTATGTCTTTTTCTTCAAACGTGTCTGCATGGACAGCAGGTATTTCAAGGCATGAATTCTGTTGCCATAATTTTCTGCTCGTTCTATTTGGTTTTGTGATTCCCTCTCGCTCTACATACGACCAGTCATTCCTGCTTCTCTTCTGTCTTCTTTTTGGCAGGGAATATGGGCTCTGGAAGAGACCCAGCCGCGGCTTTTTGACCACCGGTACTAGCTGCAGTCTGGCCCATTACAGGTGCCGCTGCTACACCGCTGACTGTCCGCCGCCATGCTAGTGACTTTTAAAATTTATTTAGGTCTTTCTATAACGGCATCCTTTCCCTTATAGGGTTCACATAGGATTTTTCCTTTTGTTTTGTCGGGTGGGTGGTAGGTACAGCCTCCTTTTCTTTGTCTGGTAGATCTGCCTTAGTGGCAGATATAAAAGAATTTTTGATGGTCTGACTATGATCAGAAGAAAATAAAAAATTAAAAGAAAATAAACAGGCAGAAAAGTTCGATGCAAAAAAATCGACATAAAAAGAAAAAATACGAAAATAAAAACAAACTATAATGTAAACAAAAATTAAAACGAATTCAGCCGCAGATTAAAGAAAGTAATGAAACATAAAACGATAAATATAAACAACAAATAAAGAAACCAAATTTGACAAAAACAAAAATAAAAAACTGTTAGACTGTTCTAGTTCCACGTTTAATGGATGTCAGTTATCAGTTATCTCCTGTTAATTTCCTGTTAATTTCCCCCTGAAAGTTCTACGCTACCTCAACTGGATATTGAACTCACACTCTTTGCGTCCTGTCACTGGATCTAACTAACGCCTTTATCCACTGTGTCATGTGTCCTTGAGGACATCTGTCTATGAATTTCTGGGTATTATAAACCTAATGTCTTCAGCAAACAATTTTTACCAGTGCTCATATTGCAATTTTTGCTCTTATCATTGCATGTTTTTTTACCAGAGCTCATATTGCAATTTTTGTTGTTATTATCGCTTTTCTCTGGCACTCCTTATTATTGGTTCCCATATTGTATTCATTTCTATGCTTGGTCGTTTCAGGAGATTTTTGTGGCCTAGCATATGTGCCGATTCCTTAAGTTTACGAATTGAAGGAATCAACACATATGCTAGAAATAAAGGGTTCAGTTCGACATTCCAACCACCTGAAGAAGGCCGGAGCGTACAACGGCCGAAACGTAGTAATAAATATGGTGAAAAAGATAAGGACAATAGTCCGAATAATGTAAATAGTGTGCATAATACCTCATCTCAGAAATATAGACAATACAGAAATAAAAACTCAACAGGAAAATGTCCACAAAATGTCCTCGAAAGAAAACTACAGAAACCTGCGTTAGCAGTCCTCTGAAATCGTTGACTCCTCTCCATCCGTAAGAGAGAGTGATGTTTAAATAGTCTTAGACCACTATCTTGTGGGAGTATTCAGCTACTCCACAACAGTTTTCTTGCTGCTTTCATTCGGTTTCCTTTTCGTTATCAGCGGTGGCGTGGTTGGTTTTTAGTTTTTCTTCTTTTTAGTTGTTGGCAATAGTGCAGTCGGCTTTTAGTATACAAGTTTATTCTTTTTTCGTTTTCGGCGGCGGTGCTCGGGTTCTCGGGGTTTTTTTCTTCCTTTCCGTCGTCGTAGGAGTGGACACCGTAAGCATTGTGAATGCCGAAACCTTTCTAAATTATGCTCTCCTAAGGGCTGCTATTGACTTTCGCATGTGACCGCTATAATCTCTTCCGATCTCTGCAACCAGCCGGTTACCTTCGCATATGGAATCTGTCCCCTTCTGCTATTGTCTGCCGACTCGTATTCATATATACTCTCGAAAGAGGCTTAAACGGACATCAACTTTAATTTTACGTTGCTGGAAGTCACTCCTCTTGATGGGACAAAAATACAGAGAGTAAATATTTTTTTATATTAAAAAAAAAAACAAGACTCACCAATAGTCCACCTTGACCGTTTTTTTCTGGCGGTCCCTTTTAGGGCCAATTCTAAATATAGAAACTTTTACAGAAAGCACATAAAATATAATCTTTTATAAACTATTTGGCTTTCATTTAGATACAATTTTCCCAAAATAAGTGCATTAGACAAATCTAGGCTCTTGTAATATTTTATATATACTTTTTATTAATTATCATTCTTAATTATTTTATATTACTAACTAATAAAACATTTTTATGAAAGGTGAATAAATCACTTGTTATGTCTGAAAGAATAAAAACGGAAAAGTTTATCAATTAAAAAGATAAACTGGTTTATTAACACAATGGAAAAACAGACAAATTTAAACAATGCAAAAGAAAGATTGACTTAGTTGCACAATGCAAAGAACATATTCATTTAGACAATACAGAAGATAGACTTGCTTAGATACAAAATGCAAAGAACAGCTATAAACAATACAAAATATAGATTAGTTACGCAATATAAAGATTGGATGGGATTTGCTTACACTACAAAGAACAGGCGGACTTCGTTAAGAATAGATAAAATCAGAAAACAAATGTTAAATCAACAGTATTTGTCCAATAGTAACAATGTAACAATCAACATAATAATTAGACAAAATAGAATTAGTTCCAAAGAATAGAGTGACCTAGTTACAATCGAAAATCTTACGTAAAAATAGATACAAAAATAAACAAACTAGTTACAAACTAAAATGATACTTACCTAGAATAGATAAGAGAATAGATAGATTTATTATAAAATAAAAGCTTACATAGAATACATACAAGTTTTTAAACAGATTTAGTTACAAATTAAAACTTAAATAGAATCGATACAAGTATAAACAGATTAGTTAAAAAATAAAATGCAAAAATATACTGACTTAATTACCTAGTGACTTCGTTACAAAATAAAATCAGACATAGAATAGATACAGAAATAAAGTAACTTTGTTACAAAATAGCACGCTAGCCAAGCCCACTGCTGGGGTTGGATGGGTCGACGAATGGCCGTTTGACCGCCCTGCCCCCCCCCCCCCCAGCACTGCGTTCATTATAACTTGTTGCTTGGCATGGAATAGGTAAGCCTTAATTTTCGACATTGTCTTGTATAGATTGTAGTCGTCAAGCGAGCATTTTCTCTGTCCGTTTAAGTATGAACCCACCCCACACTTGATTCCGTCTTCCTTGTGTATGTATATGTAATTTTTAATTTATTTCAAAATTTTTATTTTTTTAATTTTTTTATTTGTATTTTTGTATTTGTTTTTTTTGCTTTTTCTTATAGGTCAGTGGGACTTTAACTAAGTTAAAACTTACTGTTTGTTTTGTCATCGTTGTATATGTTATATGTAATAGGAGTAGGTAGGCTTTCCTACCGCCCGGTCTACACTCCTCCCCCTCTATTGGACACGATTAGAGGCTCAAACCTTGTTTCGTGTTTAGGAAAGGATTCCCGGATCTCTCTCTCTCTCTCTCTCTCTCTCTCTCTCTCTCTCTCTCTCTCTCTGGCCTCTGTACTGGTGCGGCTGTGTTTCTCCCGTGATGCGTGCAGTCTGTGGCATTGCCTGTTCATTCTGAGGGTACACGGTTGACAGTTCCCTGATTGCTGATTCCGACTGGTAGTTAGGAGCCCTAACTCTTGCGTAGCGTCTTGAGCGGCCGCTCTGATCAACAGTTGCATAATATCGGGGTGTCTGTAGTGCCATGTCGCGCATGGATAGGTGTCCCTGCAGTCATCTCCGGTGGGCAACCCTGAGGCCACATTATGATTCAGGCTGTGCCAAACCGCCTCTCTGTCCGCGTCATGGGTGATAACCGCCGGCTCCCTTTAACTCAGGCCTTCTCTTTTTCCAACACCAATTATCCAAATGAATTACAAAAACCAGAAATATAAACCTAAACCAGCCTTCCAAAAATCACCCAAACCTTTAAATATCTCCTTCTCCAACATCCGTGGCATTAGAACCAACTTCTGCAGCGTTGAATCTTTCCTGATTGCTAAGTGCCCGGATATACTGGCCCTGTGTGAGACCAATCTTTACTCCTCTATCCCTTCCTCTGATCTCTCGATCCCTGGATACCTTCCTCTCCTCAGAAAAGACTCTCTAACCCACATGCATGGCCTGGGTGTCTACGTCAAGGACCATCTACTTCTGTCTAGAGAGTGCTCTCTCGAATCGCTAGATCATTCATACTTGTGTCTCCGGCTATCTCTTCTCAATGCTGAAAGCTATCTTTTCTTCCTCTACCGCTCTCCATCCTCTCAGGACTGTGGAATACTTGATTTCATTTCTGACAGCATAGATAGGGCTCTCTCTCTCCATCCATTCGCTCACATATTTGTGTTTGGCGATTTTAACGCCCATCACAACCAGTGGCTTAAGAACGCTACTACCGACCTCGCAGGCATTCATACTCACAACTTTTCAGTCTCTCAATCCCTCACTCAGATAATCGATTTCCCCACGCGTTTTGATTACAACCGTGACTGTAAGGCCTCACTCCTCGACCTGTGTTTTACCTCCATCCCTGAGTCTTGTAGTGCCACGCAGCTCTGTCCTATCGGTAACTCCGATCATGCTGAAGTGTCTGTTAGCATCTCCTTCAGCCCCACCCCCTGCAAGGAGCCTCCTACCACCAGAACCACATTCTGCTACCAACGGGCTGACTGGGACTCGTTTCGTGACTTCCTCCGCGATGTCCCCTGGGATGCTGTATTTAAGTTCCCCATTCAAGATTGTGCTTCAGAGGTCTCTTCCTGGGTTAAAGCTGTAATCGACGCTTTCATCCCCTCCAGGAAATTCAAGGTCAAACCGCGCTCCTCCCCCTGGTTCACAGCTACTTGCTCAGCCACCATTGCCCATAGGAACCACTTCTTCCACCGTTTTCGTAGTGATATGTCTGACTTCAATAGACGTCTATTTACCTCTGCCCGTAACGAGTGTAAGCGTATCCTCGACGATGCCAAGTCACTATTTGCTGCTCGGATGAAGGAACGTATTGCATCCGGCAAATTTGGCTCCAAAGATTATTGGCGCCTCTGCAATTGCGTTCTGAACAATAACAAACCCTCCATTCTTCCCCTGTTCAATCAGTTTGAGGTCCTGACCACCTCTGCCGACACCTCTGCTTTGCTCGGAAGTTTTCTTCCAATTCAACGCTAGACTCTTCCGGGGTACCCTTGCCCGATTTCCCTCCCAGAACTGAGGCCCTCTTGAACGGATTGCACATAACCCCGTCGTCGGTATTGGGCATTATTTCTAACTTAGATCACCAAAAGGCTACTGGTGGTGACGGGATACCAGCCATTGTCCTGAAGAAATGCGCGCCTGAACTTGCGCCTGTCCTCTCTAAATTATACAACCGCTGCCTCAAGGAGTCTTGTCTTCCTGACTGCTGAAAGTCCTCAACCATTCTTCCTGTCTTTAAGAACTCTGGTGACCCCTCCGACCCTTCCAATTACCGTCCTATCAGTCTCCTACCCCTCTTCGGCAAAGTCTTCGAGACCATTATCAACACCGAAGTGATTAATCATCTGATATCCCATTATCTGCTCTCAGACAAGCAGTAAGGTTTCCGCTTTGCCCGATCTACGGCCGATGTGCTTACGGCCATCCCTGAATTTGTCTACCGAGCTATTCATAATAACGGTGAAGCTCGTGCCGTGGCCCTAGACATCTCCAAAGCGTTTGATAGAGTTTGGCATGCCGACCTTCTTCGCAATCTCCAGGGTTATGGTATTACAGGTCGATTGTTTGGCCTAATACAATAATTCCTGTCAAACCGTGAATTGAAGGTCGTTCTCAATGGATTCATCTCCAGCTCCTATCCCACTAACGCAGGTGTTCCACAATGCTCTATCCTAGGCCCTACTCTGTTCCTCATATTTATAAACGACCTTCCTGACGCCATAGACTCCCAAGTCGGCATCTATGCTGACGACACCACAATTTACTCCTGCCTCAAACACAAATCTAGTGATGCTGACAAAGTTAACCTGGCAGTTCAAATTGAAAAGGACCTCCAATCGGTTGCGAACTGGGGCGAGAAATGGATGGTTAACGCCTCTAAAACAAAACTGCTCTCTATTAACCACCACAAGGATCCATTCCTGCATCCCATTAGAATGTCTGAAGACCAACTTCTCGAAAGCTCCTCTCTGCGGCTGCTCGGTCTCACGCTGTCCGCTGATCTGTGATGGAACAAATACATCGAGTCAGTTGCATCATCCACCGCAAGGAAAGTTGGTTCCCTGTGCCGAGAAGGAAATTTTTCTCCCCGGAATCGATCCTCCAAGCCTATAAATCGACCATTCGCCCTTGCATGGAGTATTGCTGCCATATATGGTCTGGAGCCCCTGCTGTTTGCCTCAGGCTTCTTGATAAGATCCAGAGACGGATATGCAATGTGGTTGGCCCTGATCTGTCATCTCGTCTGCAGTCACTCTCTCACAGGCGCGATGTTGCCTCGCTCTGTCTTTTTTACAAATACTTTCACGGTAATTGCTCCGAGGAGCTGCTTTCGCTTGTCCCTAGGCCTCATGAATTTAAACGTCCGACGAGGCCGGCATCCCGTTCCCACCCCTTCACCGTTGAAACTGTTAGATGTAGACGTCTCTTCTACTCCAATAGCTTCATGTCTCGCACATCTCGCCTGTGGAACTCCCTTCCCTATTCCTGTTTCCCTGACAAATACAATCTCCAACGGTTTAAGTGTAGCGTCAATCGACATCTCCAGTTGCCTTGATCTATCCACTTCCCTTCTCCACATCCTTTCACCTTTCATTCCTATCTGCTCTCGCTCCAAATCTTCTGTAACCCCCTTGCCTTGATTGATCCACTGTCTTTCTCTTTCTCCACATCCTCTCCTTTACCACTCCTATCTGCTCTTCCTCCAACCCTTCTATAACCCCTTGCGTGATAGTGGCCTCCAGCCTTGCTTGGGGTAATACGCTTAAAAAATAAATAAATAAATAAAATCTTACATACATGGAATAGATACAAGAATTGACAAACATAGATACAATATATAATCTCACGTAGAAGAGATGCAAGAATAGACAGACTTAGAAAATAAAATCACTCAGATACTTTTTCATTGGTACTAAGTTTAATTAACAAAAGACATGCACATTTTTTTATAAACATTTCTATGCCTACCATACACGCAAGCCGTTAGTGGCCCACCGGCGGGCCACCGATAGCAACGCCAGCGGTCCTCTGGTAGCAGCCACTGGTGGGCCTCTAGCGGTCCGCCAGTGGTAACAATGCCGAGACGAACACGCCGGCAGCAAACGCCAGTGGCTTTCCACCCAGTCGCCGATTGACAGCTTGCGTGTAGGGAAGCTTGATACCAGAAGTAAGATATAAAAAGAATTATTAGTTAATAATACTAAGTTTGCCATATATTCATATTTTTAGCGAAGTGTATTTTTAAGAAAGCCAGTCGGTTTACGAAACACTTTTTCCATTTTTCTGTAAAAATTCTATTTTTAGAATTGGCTGTAAAAGAACCGTTAAAATATTTGGACATTTTGTTTCAAATCATTTTTTAAATGGAAATATATATACTATTTCTGTTTATTATCTAATTAAATGCATGGGCTTACGTCCAAATAAATCTGAAATTAATGTCTGTTAGAGCCCCTTCCATTGTTATATAAAGAGATTGGCCACGGATAAACTTCAGAAGCTAATCAAATTTTGAAGAAGGACATCAAATAGTCAAAGAAGTACCGAATGTTTCGACCAAGATACAAGACGAAGTGACACAAAAATGTCACCCTGAAGACAGAATAAGGACCTAAAAAGGAAAGCTATTTTTGGCTGCCACCTGAAAAGCATACGAAAAAAGGAACTGAAACCTGTTAGCCGAACTACCTTCTATAAAAGATAAATTGTAAAAAGTGGCCATGACATCAGTTGTTTGAAATTGCTTAAGCTAACAGCATTCTATGATTTTTTTCGTCTTTTTAGGTGGATGCACATTTTTTTCAAAGATTATTTTCTGCCTTATTCAAAGTTCGTATTATCTTTTCAAAACTTTTTTTCATCTTTCGAAGATTGTTTTAAAACTTTTAAGGTCATTTTTATGTCTTTGATATGTTATTCTACTTTGTTTTTTGTTTTTAAATAAGGAACATAAAGAAAAAAAATTATGCAAGCTTAGTAAAATATTTAATTTGTTATATTAATGTTTTGTAATAAATGTAACTTCCTTGTAAATTTCACGCAGTAATTTCGAGTCTTACGTGTATGTTCGGGATAAGAGAGGGGACGTTCTCCCTTCTCCCATTCCATCCCTGGTAAAAATATTTTATAGAATGCGATTTTACTTGTTAAGGCAAAGGTAGTTTGATATAACTTGTACATTTTCCAAAAAGAAGAAAAAAAAGATTAAAATGATATATGTAGTTCAGCAATAAATTCGAAAATGTGAAGGATGGTTGTGAATCCATTAATTGACTGAGTCAATTGATAATGAAATAATTATAAGTGTATATTAATATTCATTCTTTTGAAGAGGAAAATAGAAAAGATGTGTTTATTGATTAGATTTCCAGATCTGAGTGTCATGAAAATAATTCTTTTGAGGAAGTATCAATCGTAAATATCTTTACTGTTGTGAATAACATTGATAATGGTGTGGAAAGCGCTATTTATAAAAATGAAAATGTTCTTACACAAAACCCAATATTTTTCAAGGGACCAAACAGGTGAAAGTCTGAAGGGGCAAGGTCTGGGCTGTAAGGGGGATGAGAGAGTAGTTCCCAGCCCAGCTCGTTAATGGTCTGCTGTGTGAGGCCTTGATGCAAGATGACTCCTTCTGACTGATGACCCCTGCGTTTGTCCCAACAGATAAGCTCAAAGTCCTTGCAATGTCATCCACTGTCAGACTGAATGAGGTCATTGACTAATTCGATCACCTCAGGAGACCTCACTTCTGTAGGCCTCCCAGGCCTGTCTTCATCTTCAACACTGCTCCGTCCTTCTTTAAACAATTTAGTCCACTTGTAGACATTTTTTGGCTGAAACATGTGGCACCATGTTGACATTCTCCTATGAATTACAACTGGTTTGCACCCTTCAGCAACCAAAAACTTGATAACTGACCGCTGTTCAATCCTGGAGCATGCTTCTTGGTCGGTCATCTTTGTTAATCGCAAAAAACTCTCAAAGTTTTTTTTAATCTGCAAAAGAAATTAAATCCATGTGAAAAAGAAGTAAAACAAAAAAAATAAAAAAGAGTAAGTTTCTATCTGTATTAGAAGTCCTTATACCGAAAAATTCACCTTATTTATTGAGTGAACCACGTATATAGAAAAAATAATTTTGGCTGTCCTTTAACGGCTAATTCAAAAATAGATATTTAACAATGTTTTTTAACAAACCGTCTGGCTTTCTTTAAGATACACTTAAGTACGTGTAGGCGCCTCCACTAATCCGATGAAAAGAGAGCATTGTCATGATAAAAAATGCCCTAAACTTAAAAGTATTATCGTCAAAATGTTTCTGTTACTATAAGAGGAAAGACCAATGTATTTTTGTTTTATTATTTTATTAAATTTTTTAATGCTTTCTTGCGTCAGCAAGTGGAGCAAAGATTAGTATAGGAAATTTAAGCGTCTTTTTTATGGTAAAAAACACACTGATTTGGAAATTCTTGCAAAAATCAAATAATTGTCAAATTTTAATGAAACTTTCAGGACTTATTCACAAATGAATTAAATTATTTTAGAAATTAAAAAAAAAAAATTAGTAAGAATACTTTTTTTTTTTTTACATCTGTTACACCCCACTTAATTTTATGAAATTTCGAGAATTATGTTGTGTTAATAAATTTGTCAATATAGATTATTTTAGCATTTTTACTGATAATAAAAACTCAATCTAATCAATTTAAATTCCGTTTGAAATACAGCAAAGTATTTTTCTTATTGGAAGTAGTAAATTTAATCTATTGAAATTAAAAATAAAATAAAAGCTTCAAGAAAGATTTTTCATTTAAAAAATCATTTTAAACCTTAGGTATAGAGAATCTGGAGTTACCTATGTAAAAGACAAACCTAGGCGATTCTAATATTTGTTTATTTAAACATTTGAATCAATTATTAATTTTAATTATTCTAATAAGCACTAATATATATATTTGTTTATAATATACTACTACTGCTGCTCATTAGCTAATGTAGTGTTGATTCAAGTATTTAAGAGGCCATGCATCGTAGAATAGATGCTCTCAGGGAGAATAATACCTGAGATCTAATTCCCTTAACAGAGGGTATACTAGCGGATTTATTCTATCCGAATGCTGTTTGACATGATTTTTACTTGGTGGATGTCAAAATCGCTTTACGGTTAAGTGTGAAATGGTGAAAAATTGATATGGAGCATAAAACTATTCAAATCCTCTGAAATAAAGTCGACTAAACAGATTAGAAAGCGCCATTGATTAACCAAGATTCAATTCAATGTCTTGTTGATCCTTTTAATCTAAACTAAACGTGTGAGTGGAGTTAAACTAAAAAATATGTCAATGCCTGCATGGCAATCCAATCTCAAGCTTTAATTTAGTATTTGAATTAGAGTGTTCGAATGCTCTCATAAGTTTCAGTGTGATGTGATAGTTCATTCGATAAAGTATGTATGTCTGTGCATATCCGTTTCTGTACACTCACATATGCAAATTACATCTTAAGTGCCGCTCCCCGAAAACATGTGTTACTAATGCTTAAGGGTAAATACACGGAAGCATTTTCTAGTGAAAAGAGATAAATTCAGTATTGTTTATGAGTTTTTTTAAATATTTTTTTAGTGTCAAAAACAATTTCACATTACATTAAGACAAGCAGTACTAAATTCTGAGGTACTTATTTTAAATTTGACATATAAATGAATAAATCAAATTGCTTGTTATAATTTTTAAAATTCATATTTCTCAACTTCTATACCCTGTTATATGTTGATGTAAGTTTAAATACAATGTAAACAATTGTTCTGTGTATAGCTGTGCTTTTATTTATGTATAGTTGTGTTACACAAATATAATACAATATCAAATTTCTGTCTTTCTTCTGGTTGCTTTTTAACAATGGTTAGTCAAATTGACATCATTGATAAGAAATTTAGTTTTAGCTAACTTGCCAGTAAATGGGTACAGCACGAAAATAATTGATATACCAATAAACAGGTAAATATATATATGTGTGTGTGTATGTGTATATATATATATATATATATATATATATATATATATATATATATATATATATATATATATATATATATATATATTTAAAGACATTTATTATATGTTTAACGTTCTTTTTATAGATACAAGTATTTGCTTAAATACTTGTATCTATAAAAAGAACGTTAAACATATCATAAATGTCTTTAAATAAATTATCGGATTCTGTCCAATTCAAAAAGATATATATATGAGTGTATGTATATATATATATATATATGAGTGTATGTATATATATATATATATATATATATATGAATGTATGTATATATATATGCATAATATGTATATATATATATATATATGCACGTATGTATATATATATGCATAATATGTATATATATATATATATGCACGTATGTATATATATATGCATGTATGCATATATATGTATGCATATATGTATATGCGTATATATATATATATATGCACGTATGTATATATATATATGCATATATATGTATGCATATATATATATATATGCGTGTATATAGATATATGCGTGTATATATATATATACACACGCATATATCTATATACATGTGTGCGTGTATATATATATATGCGTGTATATATATATATGTGCGTGTATATATATATATGCGTGTACATACATACATACATACATATATATATATGCGTATATATATAGATATATATGCGTGTATATATATATATATATATGTGTGTATATATATAGGCGTGTATATATATATACGTATGCGTATACGTATATATATATATGTATCCGATGCGATGAGAACGAAAGTAATATATAAATTCTAACGTTCGCAGCGTTAATTCAAAAAAGAGCTCGATACAGGTAGTAGAGCGATAATTATTTATTTATTATATTTCGATGATAAACATCGGTCAAAGTTTATGTACGTCAACTCACAAGCGTCCTAAGTTTGACAGGTAGGGGAGGGAATATAGCGATAAGGGGATAATATTACATTTGAGTAGGTAAAAAGATTTTCGAGTTATCTTTTATAATTATTAGGAGTGTTATTTTTTGGTTTTTCTATAAGATTTCTAAAGTTGGATTGCATTTCTTTATGTTGGGGTTATCACTATTTATTTTGTAATCGAAAGAACGTGTCCACACACCATTCAACATTAATTACCCGGTCCACCCAACACCAAACTGCTGTCAACAACCACTATTCTTTCACTTAGATACTTTATGTATATTTTGTAAGTATATTTTTCTTCTCAAAAAATGGAAAATAGGAAGTGAAGTTTTTCATCCGGGCTTGCCTACAAACAGGATCGTTCATAACAATTTCCGACCCTCACCCGTAGATGTGCAGTTAAAATGCACTGAAACCAAGTTGCATCTTTGTTGTGATTAAATTGGTTTTGTCTATATGATAAAATTATAATATATATATATATATATATATATATATATATATATATATATATATGTATATATATATATATATATATGTATATATATATATATATATGTATATATATACGTATATACATATATATATATATACGTATATACATATATATATATACGTATATACATATATATATATACGTATATACGTATATACATATATATATACGTATATACATATATATATACGTATATACGTATATATATATGTATATATATACGTATATACGTATATACATATATATATATATATACGTATATACATATACGTATATACATATATATATATGTATATACATATACGTATATACATATATATATATACGTATATACATATACATCTGAATGTCCGAGAAAATTTTCGTTCTCCGACAGGAATTGAATCTGTCTTTAAATAAATTGTCGGACAATGTCCAATTCAAAAATATATGACGTCATTTGTTTACATTTGATACGCTAGAGCAGATATGAATAGAAGAGATTCATGGAAGATTTAAGTTTAAAGATAGTAAAATCGACCTTGCTTCTCTGTGGCCGAACGGTTAAGGCACATCATGCGAAATGATCGTTACCTATAGGATACAGGTTCGATTCCTGTCGGAGAACGAAAATTTCTCGGACATTAATCAGTATTACAGTATTAAACAGTATTAGACATTAATCAGTATTACAGTATTAAACAGTATTAAATAACATTTACCGGCCTGAAGGCCGGTAAATGTTATTTAATACTGTTTATTATAAAACAGAGCATTTGCTTAAATACATGTATCTATAAAAAGAACGTTAAACATAATATAAATGTCTTTAAATAAATTGTCGGACTATGTCAAATTCAAAAATATATATATGTATATACGTATATATATATATATATATATATATATATATATACGTATGCGTATATATATATATGTATGCATGTATATATATATATATATACTTATGCGTGTGTATATATATACGTGTGCGTCTATATATATATATATATATATATATATACGTATGCGTATATATATATATATATATATATATATGTATATACGTATGCGTATATATATATATGTATATACGTATGCGTGTATATATATATGTATATACGTATGCGTGTATATATATATATGTATATACGTATGCGTGTATATATATATGTATATACGTATGCGTGTATATATATATGTATATACGTATGCGTGTATATATATGTATATACGTATGCGTATATATATATATATATATGTATATACGTATGCGTGTATATATATATGTATATACGTATGCGTGTATATATATATATGTATATACGTATGCGTGCATATATATATATACATATGCGTGTATATATATATATGTATATACGTATGCGTGCATATATATATGTATATACGTATGCGTGCATATATATATATATATACATATGCGTATATATATATATATATATATATATATATATATATATATATATATATATATATATATATATTGTTTGTATGTATGTACAATAAAACAATAAATGTTTTCTACCACAACGTTCTTCTTTTTTTCGAGAGGCACATTTTAGTTGTTATGAGGACTTAATAGTAGAAACCTAGTAATAGCGTTACAAATTACTTAAGATGAAAGAAGTTTGTGACAGATAATAGGTTTCAGCATCGCCTATTCTTAGTCCTTTGATTTTGTTCTACATGTACGGTATACTTGAGTAGATGAAACGAAAATAAAAAATTAAAGATTACACTAATCCTAAAAATCAGTAGCGATATACCTCTGAGAAAGACCAAAATACTGTGTTAATAAAATAAAAGGAATAACTAATAAGTACAAGTTGCGACTCAGAGTCTCTTACCATTAGCTTTATGCATCTTTTGTATTAGATCGGAACAAATTTTTTTGCGTCATTTAAGTGAACTTCAAAGACAATATTTAGATACTTGTAGATGGATAGTGTCAACCACATATTTGCCATTTGATCCCATTACCTTTCGCCATTTTTGAGGCAGGTTCATAGTTTACCTTCCTTGAATTTAAGGGAATTTTATAGGCATCGAAATAAGTGGTAATCCGAAGGTACAAAGCGCACAGCGGATGTAGTAGGACATCACGGCTAATCTGTATCAATTACTACTGTGCCTGCAAAAAGACGAGAGGCATTTGTCCTTTTGGAAGATGTCACTGTTCTAATGGTCTAATTCCAGACACGCTTTTCAACGATTGCTGTCTTAACTCAGTCCAGTTGGGAACAGTACTGAACGTCTGAATACAGAAGGTTCTTCCAATCCCACCAGATATCACCTTTGTCGGATGCAAGCCGGCTTTTGGAATGGTGGCAGTAATAGGGAGTGGCATATCTATGCATGTATATTGTTTCACTTATTTATACTTGTTATTAAGTTTTAACTTAGTATAAGTCACGGTATCTCTTATTATCATAAGAGGGGAAAACATGCAAGAACCATAAGGTTTAAGAAGACAGAATGCATGATTGTTAGCAAAAGTTGCTGAGATCAAACAAGTATGGAAATTTAAATATCTGGGAAGTGTTTTAACAGAAGACGGAAAGTGTGACACTGAAATCCGAAGTCGTTTCGTGATAAAAATGCATTCCAAAAGCTAAGCATAGTATTAGAAATAGAAAAACCTCGCTAGAAACAAGGAAAAGAATACTAAACTTTTACGTGATATTTGTCCTCCTGTATGGCAATGAGTACTGGACAATCTCCTCAAAGATAAAGAGACTTGAAACAACAGAAATGCGGTTCTACAGAAGGGTGATGAGGATGCCATGGACCGAACTTCTGAGCAACGACAAAATCATAGAGAAAATAGGAAAAAGGAAACATACTTAACATAATGAAGATTCTGGGGCGGGGGCATAATGAGGTAAGAGTGATTTGGAAATCTGATACTGTCTGCCAGATTATTATGCTTACCCCTAAAACTAATGATTCATTTATGAACAGTGCATTCAGATAATACCATCTCCATAAACGGCACACATCTTTTTTTACAGCGTTTTGTTTTGCTTGCCTTTCCAGAAATAAATGAGCATCAAATGATGAAAATGCATTTCATTTTCCGTCAGTTGTCACTTTTAACGTAAAGACATTTAAAATTCACAATCCATATACAAAAATCGTATAGAAAGGATGCACTGAAATACCTCCTTTCAGAATATATATATATATATATATATATATATATATATATATATATATATATATGTATATACACAACAATAAATTTCAGTCATATGTGAAACAAAATGACGCTTTCAAACGCCACCTACTGAAAAACGCGATTCTAAAGTGGATACTGCAATCTTAACTTCAAGTCTAGAATTAACCGTTATCTTTCCCACACATCCTCATAAACTGCGCTTTTTGTTCTTACCAATTATACAACAACTTCTTCCAGTAGCATTGAGTGGCTCTTGGACCTTGTATAGAGTAAACGTTAGTAAAACAACTTTTGGCTAAACCCGATACAATGCCTTTTTTTTACTCCCACTACTCTAAATGACATCCAGTAACCTATTATTTCATGTTTTCTATTAATTAAAATTACCAGTTTTATCGGTTATCATAAATAATAAAATACAATGTACCTTTTACAAGGTATTATATTTCATAATTATCTAAAATATTCTCGCATCAGATTTCTCTAGCAACCTGACAAAATAAAAATTTTCTTGAGAAAATGTAGCATTTACTTCGCCTTTCGTTTCTTTCTTTTACTTTTTTGCGCATGTACGCACATACGAGAGTGTATGCTAACATTTCGTAAAAGTAAAACATATCAAGAAAAAATTTTTCAAAAATTCATTTCAACATGTCGAAGAAGAAAAATCACGCCGTGCTGTTGTGTAGTTTGCTTGTTTTAAAAATAGGTTTTTCTCTTTGAAACAAAGTGTTTAGAAAACGTGTGTCGATGTTAGAAAATTAAACAGAAAATGGAAACGTATCTATTAAAGTCGATCCAGAATCACTTGTTCATTGATAACATAATCAAGTCATGCTAGCATTTTGCAAGGTTTTTTTTGTTCATAGTGTAATGGTCAACAAGCTAGAATGAGATACAACATAGAATTAGAAAACATCCCTGAAATATAATAATTATTTATCATAGCTCATATCATTTTTATATGAATCAGAAAACAATCTCTATCATTTTTCTTACAGTGAAGATCATTACATTTCCTTTTGAAGTCTTACATTTCTAGACAAACGAACATTAGTAAAACACATATTTAGCTGGTCTATCTTGCACGTTTCTTATGCTTTGGTTTAATAAATGCTTTATTATTTTTACAAAATTGATTTACTGGATGCTATTCACGTGACATAGATCTGATTAAATCCTTAAAAATTCATTCACCTATCTATTTCGTTATTACTTTTATTTAGGTACCTCCGGTAAAAATTAGTATACCATGATGAAAAAAAAATACCTCAAACCTAAAAATAAAGTTTTATCGTCAAAACCGAATGATTTCTTTATATTTTGAGCCTCTTTTACGACGTTCCAAATTATGTTAAAAATATTGTTTTTCGGGGTGGGAGAGAATAGTATAGGAAATTTTAGCGTCTTTTTTGTGGTGAAAAGTATTGATTGGAAATTCTTGAAAAAAATCAGCCAATTGTCGGATTTTAATGAAACTTTCATGGTTTATTCACAAATTAATAATATTATTTTAGAAATTTTTTTTGTTTTAAGAAAATCTTAACATTTGTTACCCATCCACTTAATTTAATCTTATGAAATTTCGAGAAATTAAATTTTGTAGACCATAATATTATTATATTATTTCAAAGCTGAAACCCCTGGAAAGTTTTAATCATCAATTTATTTATTTATTTTTTTTGTAAAAAAGGATTCCCCAATTACCGAAAATCTGCTCTGAATCGTGAAATAAAAAATGCAATAAAACAAAGACATTGTTTAATTAGAAAAGCTTTTAATTGCTGATATAAATAATCTATATTATGGTCACTATTGTCTTGAGAAAAAAATTACATGTATAATGAATTTTTGCAAGTTTAATTTTTTTAATTTTAATTTTAATAATTTATAAAATTTTAAATCTATTAAAATTCTGTCTTACTTTGATGAGGTTAGGTGATTAATTAAGTAAAAACTATAATTACTAATCATAAATGAAAAAGCTTATTACAATTTAGCGACAACAAATATTTGAAAAAGAATTTTTATTTTTATTTTGGATGTGCATAAACGTGCCGATTTTTGTAAATACACGACATTATCAGAAAACAAGAACGATAACTATGATAAATTTAAGACCAAATATCTAAAAATTCAATAAGACATTAGATTACGCAGAATATTTTCCTAATTTTTTAAGATTACTGAGCAGGTCAAGATTATATAAAAGATTTAATCCTTCCTATAAATGTTAAAAATTTTATTAAAAATCTTGTTTTTTTTTTCGAGTCAAAAAATTTCGTAAAATCGAACTTATCGACATTTCTGTCGGAAAGATCATAGTTTGTTAGTTAAAAAATCATGAAAAATCAATTACACCTTTTTCTTTTGTTATCTTAGGAAATTTAGAATGATTAAAGTATACTTAATGTAATTTGAAAGAAACATTACTTACATTTTTAGCAGAAAATTTTTTAAGAGAGATATTTCCAACCAGGGTGCTCTATTTTGACAGGCGTTGATTAATGTACGTCAATATATTCACAACTTACGGTACGGAAATTTATTGGATGGCAGCACAGAAGTGATATAATTCGTTCTAATTTTAAGTGAATCTGGTTAGTAGAATTTTTTTTTAAAAATTCACTTTCAAATTTTTTTTTTTTTTTTAACCTTACGTTTGAGGAAGAATTCTGCACTGAAAATAACATTTAAATTATGAAAGAAAATCAAATTTTACAAGTAAAAATAAAACAGTAAAAAAAATACATTTTTTTAAATTGAGGTTTATTATTTCAGTCATGAAATATTTTTCTGAGAATATAAAAATTACATGAAACACCATTAATTGAAACGGGTTAACTTAATGAAATGAGATTTTATTTCTTTTTTATTAAGGCAGATTTTTTTCTATTTATTAATAATTATATGGCAGTAATATGAGTTTTAATTTATTAATAAAATTAACATGCTAATAGCAGCTATGTTGGTTTTGTTTTGACTCGACAAGTATTTTTTAGTTTGAGTAGTAGCGAGCTGACTCCAGAAAATTTAAACTCCAAAAATCGTTTTAATTGATAATTTGTCGTGTGGATAATAATTCCAAAGTAATGTACAATGAATTTATGCATTCGATTTCAAACTTGAAAATTTGGGTGGACTTCCAAGGGCGTTTTTTTTTTTTTTGTAATTGTAAATAGTCGATATTTTCTTTTATCCCACTATTCGATTATATTTGAATAGAAAAAGAAAAAAATTGAAAATAATACGACGATATTCAGAAAACTTGACAAGCGTTGTTTTCTTGTTACTGAACGAATCAAAGCCATTTCTGAAGTAAAAAAAAAAACTTGCTTCTATCAAAAGAAACTACTCATGTGACATTATTTCAACAATGTGCATCCGTACTTTCGTTGTAGACGATTTTAAATACAATTTTGGAATATTAAAAATTATTTTTAAAATAATTATGGTTGTCAGATTTTAATAAGCTTTCAAATTTATGATCTTTAAAAAGTAGAGAACATAATATATCATTTCCATAAGGTTGCAGAAAGAACTTAATGTATAAATATATAACAACCTTTTGTCATATTGTGTATTTAAAATTGAAAAAAAAAAAGAAAATTAATGTAAAAATTTATTGTTCATCAAAATTTTTTTTTTCTTTCAGATAATAATTACCTTCGTATATATTATTCAGAAAAGCCATTAAAAACTTTCTTAATTAAATATTGTCTTAGTTTTATTGGGTTTTGTATTTTTACAATTGAGGTAAAAGTTTGGACAATTTCGGACATTTTTTTAACAAAAAAATCGATGATTTAGATTTTTCAGAGTTTTGTGCATTTAATTAAAAAAAAAAATTGAGGTTGCAAATAAATTTTTTTTGTGTTTTCATAAAATTAAGTTCGAGGGGGGTAACAGATATAAAAAAAAATATTTATACCATGACTTTCAAAGAGGCAAACATTTCTAAAATAAGTTCATTCATTTCTGAATAAGTTCTGAAGTTTTCATTAAAATCCAACAAGTAGTTAATTTTTACAAGAATTTCGAAATTAATGTGTCTTTCAACTGACAAAAAAACAACTAAAAAAAACGTTAAAAAGGTCAAAATTGGACATACCTATCTATATATATCCATCTTAGAAAAATTTAGATAAACTTCTCTCTGTCAGTCAAGCTGTGAAATTTTCAACACCTTAAATTTTCAACACCTTAACTCCATGAGATCGCTAAAAAAGAGCATAGCATGATGAAAAAGACGCCAAACTTGACGAAAACAAAATTTTATCGTCTAAATGTTCACTTTATTATTAAAGTGGAAAGATCAAAGTATTTTGGGGGTATTTTTTTACATTTTTTAATCGTTCTTGGCACGTCCGAAATTTTTGTTAAAAATCTTGTTTTTTTTTCTCATCAAAAATGACAGATAATCAATCATTTTTTTCCATTTTATAAAAAAGATGAAAATCTCAATTCTTTTAGAAATCAATTATCATTTTTTCAAAACGTATTTTAAGAAAATCAGAAATTATAATGTTTATTTAAAATATTTTGAACCAAGCTTAACTTAGCTCCTGCACCGAAAAAATGTAATTTGAAAATAAAACAAAGCAGGTCATAACCTTTCGCGTCACTTGACAGGTGATGAAAGACATTTTCATGACGTTTAGATAACTTACAGGAGGATAATTCTTTCTACGGATGGAAGGAAGTGAAATTATTTAGATTTAAGTGAACAAATTATTTACCTCGTTATTTTTAAGGAAAACTTTCAGCGCTCTAATTTTTTTTGTACTTAGCTTTCACCTTTACGTTTACGATGCTTTATGGAAAATATATTATAAAGAAATGAAAAAAATAGACTGTTAGGAGTGAGATTAAATTTCATAAGAAAGGTATCTAATTAATTTATAAGTGTACATAAAATACTATAATTTTATGTACATTTATTACATTTTACTGTGTTATTTGTATTTCCATTCATTTTATTATTAATTTTGATATTTCATTAATGGAAAAATTCATAACTGAGATTAATATAAAAATAAGATCATATAAATTCCATAAGATGATACTGATACTTGTAGGTACCCTTCTCAGTTGAAATTGAAAAATCAAATGAACTTTTCCACACGTGTTTCGCAAAAGTAAAGTCCTTAACAGCGGAGAACAATACTTAACTCAAATAACGCAACTAATTTTATTCTGGTTGGTCTTCCGTACTTTATAATTACAGCCTGATTATAAACACAAAATTACATTTCTTAATTACTGCGGATCTTCTGATTAGTCAAAACGATACAGTTTACAACGCGCTAAAAAAGATCTATCTCATAAGGACACTTACGAAACCTGATGCGGCTTTTAACTAATTGTTGTGGATTTCGGGATGAAATCCGGTATCAAATAATAACAAATGCCAAGAATGAATATAGGAAATAAATGTATTAACGTAATAATACAAACTGGTAATACAGGTTAGTAGTTCCATGAATGCGGGGTTAGTTGACAAATATATATAAAGTCTTTGGTATCGACGTATCGCTGTATGACTTACTGGGTCTAAGTGCTCGTGACTCTGACTCTTATGCTACCCTCCTCTATTACTACACGACCGACTCAACGTTCCACTACGACTACTGACCGACTTGACTTAACGTACTCACAGGTATTCACTGGCAGTAGTATATGTATACCTTGGGTGAGTCCATTTGTGTAAAAGGGGGAGACCCCTCAATACTAATTTCATAATATTTTAACAACTTAAATGTAAAAATCTATTATAATTAAAGAAATAACAAATAATTGTATTCAAAATTCATTTTTCATCGAAAAAAGTTTTTGCTTTCAGAAAATATTGCTCATATTCATAAAAACAACTAAAAGCAAATAAAAGCATTTGAAATTAAATAATATCTTTGTTTTATTGAGTTTTGTATGTTACAATTCAGAGCTGATTTTCAGGTAGGAGGGTTCCAATTTAAAAAACAAAACAAAACATGATTTACATTCCTCAAAGCTTTGTGCTTTTAACTATTGTAATCACTAAACCCGATGCGATCAACTTTCTAGAGTTTTCATAAAATTAGTTATGGGGGTGGCGGTAATATAAAAAAATATTTCTGCCATGACTTTAATAAAAAAAACATATTTATAATAATTTCCATCATCTATGAATAGTTTCCGAAAGTTTCATTAACTTCCGACAATTATTTTTATTTTTGCAAGATTTTCCAAATTAATGTGTGTCATACAAAAAAAAAACGTGCTAAAAATTGTATGTTATTTTAGTAGTTCCGGTAATACAAAGAGAAACAAGGTTATTTTAAATCAAAATTTAGAATGTTCTAAAAAGAAGTAAAAATTTTTTTAAATAATTAAAAAACTTTGTTCTTTCGTCTTCATAATAACAAACATTTAGACGATAAAATTTTGTTTTAGTCAAGTTTGACGTCTTTTTTATCATGATATGCCATTTTTTTAGCGATTTCATGGAGGTACCTAACTTAAATAAACAGCTAGCGCCGTGTTAAAAAAATGAATTTCTATGATATTTTAAACGTAAAGTAAGTAATATTTGTTTCAAATCAGATTAATCAAACTTTAAATAAGCTAATATTTCGCAAATAAAGTTTCAGAAAAGTATATTTATTTTTTAAAGATTTTTTTAAAATAAAGATAATTACGTCATGATAAGGGATGGTTAAAAATTGCGCTAAAATCAGCTATTTTAGCAATTTTAAAAGTAAAACTCCTTCCTGTCAATTTAAATTATTTTTGAAATGCAGAAAAAGTATTTTGTTTATTTGGAATATTAAATTTAATCTATTAACTTGAAATTAAAACTAAAATGAAAACATTTTTTTAAATTAATTTTAAACTTTCGCCATCGTGTTTCTGTGGAGGTACTTACTTCTTTAGTGAAAATTTTGATCCCTGATTTTTATCCAGAGGAAGGAATACTTGCTCACATAGGACACAAAATAAAGAGACGAAACTAATTACATAAAATAGGTTATTTGTGATTGTGGTGAAGTTGTTTTATGAATAAAAGCCATTTAATTCATAATAAGTAAATAAATAATATTTTCTTTTAAAATAGGTATTATTATTTTTATATTATCATTATATTTCGATTTCTGTTATGGTCACACCACCTACCAAGTCTGTAGGAAGACTTAAGGCAAGTAGTGGTGTGTTGTTATGGCTACATTTCATGATTTGTTTTGCTAACTCTCATAGCTAGCGTTACATGAACAAGGTTTTTCGGATGTGAGCTGTAATTATCAAGATAATTTTTTGTATTTCTCTTAAGCTGGGATTTCTAGGGATTTTCAATTTCGATTTCCAGGCCTTTATACTTCGATAGTTATTCAAATTCCTTGGTTGTTATGGTACAGTCCACTTGGCAAGCCATATCAATTAGTAGACAAGGTTTTTCTTTTCGGTTTTTGACAATTATGCCCGGCTTATTTGCTTCAATGTTCCTGTCTGTAAAGATATTGTAATCCCATAGAATTGTAATGTCTTCTATTTCTGTAACCAGTGCTGTGATACCAGTGTTTGTTAACATCTTTAGTAAAATGTTTGCCCATTGTAAGTATTGTCTCACTCTATCTTAGCGATTTGGATTTCTTTTTTATATTTTTTGTTGCAATAGTTGGTTCTTGAGTTCTGTTTTGGTTTTCTACAGAATCTACTAAATGTAAATCTCGTTTGTATTAACAATCTTCTTTCATGATTTTTCTTTGTGTCTTTTATGTTGGTTGACTAACTGTATCATCAAATCCTTTGTTGTGTCTTTGTATATTAGTAAACTAATAGTTGTTGGCATGTATGACAATTCTAGCTGAATAAGACCTTTTCTTTACCTTCTTTACGGGGTATATATAGATGGTCTGCATCAGTCTATGGATGATGCGTGTTATGCTTAGAAATAATCTTTCGTGTCTTAGAATCAATTCGTCTGATGTCATGTTGAGTCCTGTATTGAACTATTGGGATGGCAAGGCTATTAACAACCAGAATTCTGTACTGTCAATTCAATTCTTAACATCAGTCATACCCTTCTATAACACGCCTTTTGCATTATTTCTTTCATTTTTATATGGTGAATTCCTTCACACTCATTTACACCGCATTACTTATATACTTCTTGATCTAAATCTTTGATTGTTACCCTAGGATCTTATCTAATAGAGGCGGTTTGTGATCCTCATAAAATTGCGGCTTTAGCACATTTAACGAAACCGAATTCCATTCCAATGTCATCACTGAAACATTTTGCCGTTTTCAGGAGACCTTCCATCACGCTGTCATTCTTAGCATACAACTTTAAGTGAACCATGTAAAATAGATGGCTTTTGAGATATTTTATAGTCATATTCCGTCCTGTTAATTTCGCTGGTTAATGCTATTAGGGATACACAAAATAATAAGGGGACAAAGAGTCACTCTGAAATATTCCTCTATTGATGTTTATTTCACCAGATTTATAGATTCCATTTTATATGATTATGGTGAAGTGTTGTTTTCCATATCGGTATATTTTGTTTCATGAAATTGGTAACGACGGGTGATACCTTGAATAGATTTTAAAACTTTAAGATCCAGGAATGTGATACAATATCAAATGACTTACAGTAATCTATCCAGGCAGTACTGAGATTTTTCTTTGCATTGATTATTATTATTATTATTATTATTATTAACTTTTTTTATTTCCTTTGGTTTCTGGCGTATACTCATTTCTTTCCGGATCCCAACCAGAGACCTAAGGTCATAAATGGCATCATGACATTTTCCACCGAGCAGTTTTTGTGAAGAAAATACTTTAAGATCACATTTAAATAGATAAAGACCTTTGTATGGTATGGGCTGTACTTGTGAATAAAATTTGTTGCATTTTTTGCTACCAGGAATCCTTTCAATGTATATATCGGAATCTTCTCCAATAAATCCGACTTCCTGTGCAGCAAGAATAAAACTTTCTGTTACAGATTTTAATCCTGCACTACATAGCCACTGATGGGTACGTGGTTTGTCTACATCAGCTTGTTTGGTACGGGCAGAGTATTGATCACGAAGAAGTTTATCTTGTCATTGTTTCTGTATCTGGTCGATTACGTTTGCCTTTTCTTTCTTTTTAAAGGTTTTTTTCAGCTGCAGTAGGTGTATTATGTTTAACTTGCATTTCTTCACCCACTTGAAACTCCGTTATGAAGTTGTTTGCTTCCTTTATTACTGAATGAAGTTTCTTACTTCTTTCATGCTCTTTGACAATAGATTCAGTCTTTTGTACTTTCTAGGTATCCTTAAAGGCTGATGGTTGTAGTTTTCTAAGACAGTTCTAATTAAACTAATTCTCTATCTCCTTCTGGTCTGGGCATATACAGACGTTCAACATCAGCCTTGGGATGATGCATGTGGTGGCAAATGAGAAACTTTATCGTTTTGGCGTCCATTCGCTTAATGTCAGCTATGGTCCAGCCAAGATGTTTATGGCTGATATTCTGTTTTTTGAATTCAGCTCGGTATTCAATACCAGAGGCACATTAGTATTTTTCTTACTTTTCTTTCATTTGTGTATGCTGTTCGCCATGTTCTTCGCTAATCCCTGGGTACATATGTTTCTTCTTCTTTCAGTTCCCTAATCTTTGTGACAAAATCTAGATTTTTCGGATTTTCTGTTTCACCCGTTCTTGGTAGGATATATTTAATACCTTCAGTGATCCATTCTAGGACTTTATCGAGATTATTAATTAGCATTAATAAAGTTTATGCATGGGTATTACGGATTGATGACAGATAATAGAGCCAAAAATTGGGTACCTGGGGATTTCCATTTTGGGGATTTCGTTATAGCTTGTAACATTATTCTTGGTTATATTTTCCTATTCTTGTACATGTTTATCCATCAGATTTTCTTCTCTTATCTCCGCTTCATCTTCCTGCATTTGCGTGCTGAAACTTACTACTATTACTACTACTTCTTCTTTAGTTACTGTTCAAAAATATTTCTAGATAATTACAAGATTTCAGCTTCTATTAGTTATTAAACAAAAATATCAAGAAACTAGTTCAAAGTCGAGAAAATTATTTCTACATAATTATAATACTTTATCTTCCCAAATTCTTTCATTAAATCAGAAAAATATAAAGTGCTCTACAATAAAGATATTTTACGTAGGAGAGTTGCTGAAAAATGAAAGCATTTTCTTCTTTAATTACAACAGGTGTAATTGTAGAAACACATACGTCATACTAGAAATTAAAAAAATTTCAGGGTTCAAAACATTGTTTCCCTTGTTCCCAATCATGATGTTTCACCTTTCAAATAAGATGTATATGCCCACTTCGTAGAAGCTTCTCAAATGTTTCCTAAGACATATACATGCTGATTCTTTCACATTATCATCATTGGAGAAAACTACCCTCTGAGTGCATATTTCATGAGCCCAAATAGATAGAAGTCTGAGAGTCCCAAGTTAGAATGGTAGGGTACATAAGGTAATGTTGTCCATGTATTGTGATTGCTCTTTAAGCTTCTGTGTGGCCTTGCATTGTCATGTTAGAAAAGCACGTCACTTACCTTAAAATGTGATGTATTTTGGAGAAGTTTTACTCTGGGTTTTCATAGTATGCTCATGTAGGAGTCAGAATTTATCATGGTGCTATTTGACATTGGCACTGATAATATTACTTTTCTGGTCATCACTTTTTATGTAGAGCATACCGTTGTAGATTTCATTATGGATGGGTCTTCTTTTGCTCGCTGACTTATAATAGTGAACCCAGGTCTCATTTCCTGTTAAGGAAATTGCTGGGTAGCAACCACCCACTGTTCCTTCATAGAATCTGTCAATATTGTGGGAACCCAGTTTGCCCGGACCATTGAGAATGAACTAAACAGCAGGCTCTAGTTTACTTATATGAAGGCTTTCACCCATTTTTGATTCTTCTGTTCTGTCAACTGTAACGAAAGCATCAATTTGTTTGGTCTTACTCTTATTCTGAGCAGTAACTAACCCTATCATTTATTATTCAGAGTATTAACTAACCCCGTCATTAAGGTCAATTTATCTTTTTTTCCGCTAAGATTGCTATTCACTTAACTCCTTTACATCAAGTGTTTTTTATAACCTACAACACTTTCTCCTTCCAAAGATACAAATTATATTAGACCTCTTTGTTTTTTTTTACGTGTGCCCAGAGGAGTAGCCATTTTGAAAGAGTATTATGGGAAAAAAAAGAAAAGGCATCTTCATAAATTCCCCCCACGGGTTTCTAGATACCCTTTTACTTCATACATGAAAAAGAAACCCCGTCAAACTCTGTCTAAAACTGAAATTAAACTGAATTAAAACAGGCATTACTTCTTAATGGGTTCTTTAATTATATGATTTCAACTTCCAACAATCTTCCATTAAAAGCACTGGACACAAGCTGTCATCTGACTTAAAACATTAAGGTTAATAACAACAATGTCCTGATATTTTTGCACGATTTGACCTCTCAGACATTATGAAAACATAAATTAGTCGATAATTAAACAGCATTAACAATAACAGATACATGAAGGCCGTATTTTCACATGCCCGATATGTTGTTCCTTAGATAGACTTAATTAATCATTAATTAATTATCATGCAGATAAGCAACTGTGAAATTACAAGGTATTCATAGCTTGTTGATATACAGCTGGAGCCACTTTTATCCCAAAAGGAAGTCGATTGAACTTATAAAATCCCTTGTGTGTATTTATAGTTATTAACTCTGAACATTCTTCTTCAACCTGTATTTGAAAATACACTTCAGAAAGATCCAGCTTCGAAAACATTTAGTACCTTTAATTTCGCAAAAGTTTCCACTAGACTTGGTAATGGATATTTATGGGGTTCAAAACATCACAAATTTTATTACTTTTTTTTCTTTATATCCACTGCTGGTGCTACCCATTTTGAATGGTCAATCTTTTACGCCTGTTTTTTCCGACACGCTATGAGCGATTTTCAAACTTCTTTTTAATGTAGGTCTTCCATTTGTTTTCCATTTGTCTTCGTTGATTATTGTGATATCACTTGTTACGGAATGAGACGTTACAAGTCATTTTGCTAATAAAAAATAATTTTTTCCCCGACACGCCACCTGCGATTTTCGAAGATGTTTTTAATATAGATTAGGCGGTTGCTTTCCATATGGCTTCGTTGATTATTGCTATATCACTCCCAGTGTCTAGTTGCATTTTTACATCCGCATTATTGATTTTCACATACACAAATTTTCTTTGGTTTTCTGTAATTATTTTTCCGTCGCAACTCTGTGTACGAAATTTTTTTCCGTGAGAACTTTTCCTTGCTTTAGTTTTACAATATGACTTTTTATATATTAATTTTCCATACTTGTAGAAATTATAGTTCTTAAACGGACAGTCGACTCTTTTTCGGTGTCGTGTCTCAGATTTAGGATTCTCTGGCATTCGTCGGACATTTGTTGTAGTGTTAATGTTTCATTCTGTTCACGTTTCGTTAGAATTCTCGCACGCATTTCTGCGTCTTTTCTCTCCGTTAACCGATGAACGAAAATTAACAATAAATATATCTGAAGTCAGTTCGTTTAATTTGAATCTTTCACACTCCCTGTTAACGATTCCAGCATATGTGATAGAATCTTAGTTTTTTTCTTTTCGTCAGATTCATACACTTCCATTGCGTACTGAATAATGATCTTTTCTCGCTAAAATTTTTAGTAGGATTTTTATTATTTCTTCAAAGCAATTGTTTGCTTTTTTTTTGGTAGTACAAAATTACAGTATTTTTCGTGTTCTCAACAAATGTATTGTTTTTTTTTTCTCGTCTTCTCAGTCGCCACATTCTTCTCTTAATGTAACTCATATCTTAATATCAAAATAAGAAGAAAAGGTAATTCTATTATCTGAATTGTGTGTGAATTCAGATAAGACTTTGCCACTGCGTTGGGAGTGAAAGAATTTGGGGAATTTTCAGTTTTCTTCCATATTATTTCAATTAAATTTTGCTATGGTTTCTGGAGTTCCAACAACTGCAGTTGTTGCTGTTGTATTTTTAACACTTGGGCTAATAATTCTTTCATATTTAAAGAACTTTTTTTCTATTTCTCTTTTTCCTTTTTTTTTACACATGCCAAAGAGAAAAAAATAACTAATGCAGTTCTAATTTCTCGTCGTCGCTGTTATCATGTGCGCTGAAGCAAAAAAGTATGAGTTTCAATCCCTCGTTGCCACTGATATGACTCACTCCTGGCGGTTATAATGTTATGTCTTGCTTAGGCTACTCCTGACTTCTACGAATTTCTTTATTTAAGGCGTCTTGTCTAGATCATTTGTGTTACTGGGGTGTGTTATTTACTCCTCAACACTTTTCTTTACAAGAAATCATTGAAACTATTTGCTTCAATCGTTGACATTTTACTAATACGGAAAACCATATATACAAGCATAAAAAAACATTAAAATACTTCTGTACAAATAAAAAAAGCCGCATCGAAAACTGTAAAACTCAAATTCTGTCACTGCAAATTTCAAAGTTGACTTAGAATCCCTCAGAAAATATATTACTGTTCCTGTCAACAGTTTGACACAGCTTTAGATATTATTTTGATCCCACAATCATCGTGGCAAAAAATTGGTAATCCTGATTTGTTGAAAACAAATCACGATGCCAGGTGTGCATCTGGTAACGAAATTCTACTCATTGGTGAGTTAAACTGCACTGTTTCATTTAATGAAAAACTCTTTTCTGGTACATGTTACATTACGAATCTAATTTAAATTTAATTGATTTAGACTGGATGGATGAGTTCGATCTATTCACTGATATACTGAATTCTGTTTTTAACACATTTTCACTTTCCTCCCGACACAGAGAAAATCACAAACACACGCGCGCGCCAATAATTACAGTGATTTTTTTTTCAAGAGAATGTTAAGCCGATCTTTAAGCTGAAACACCCAGTCCCTGATGCTGCTCTTGGTATAATAGAAAAAAAAATTGGATCACCTTCACCAAGCTGGAGTAATTCAGCCAAGAAATACTCTGAATGGACAGCTCCCATTGTCGTTGTTAAGAAGACAAATGGAAAATCCGTATATGTGCAGATTATTCGACTGGGTTAAACAAATTTTTAGATTCACATCAATATCCATTAACAATAAAAGACCTTTTTGAAAGCTAAATGGCCGAACTTCTTTTGCTAAAATTGACTTTTCAAATGATTTCCTACAAGTTAACGAGGACTTACAATCAACATTCACAAGAGTTTATTTAGATACAATCGTTTTCTTTTTGGTGTCAAATCAGCACCAGCTATATTCCAGTAAAGGGTGGATGCCATGCTGACGGGTTAGACAGGAGCCGCTGCATTCGTTGATGATGACAATGCTGCAGGTAGAACCCAGGACGAATTTCTGGAATGTCTATTTTCTGGATTCAACAATATGGTTTTCACGTGAGAGCTGAAAAATGTCAATTTTTCCGTACCTCAATTAAGTACCCCGGGTTTATTTTTGACAACAATGGTCGACGACCAATACCGGAAAATATTTCTGCCATCAAAAACATACCAGCATCAGTAAATATTTTCTAGTCTTAATAAGCCATTGCAATTCTTTTTGCTCGAGCTCCACCATATTTCAACTCTTCTGAATCACCTTCTCAAAAGGAGTGTTCCATTGAATTGGCCAACTGATTACTAGTCAGTTTTACCAAAATCAAATCTTTACTTTCTTCGGAGTTGCTTCTCACATACTATAATCCATCTATTGACATCATTGTAGTTTCAGATTATTCTGATCATGACGTTGGAGATTTCCCAAATCTTTCCTGTCTGCAGTCAAAAGCCATCTCTCATGGATAAATGTCATGCACACCTGCTGAACAAAACTATGGTCAAATTGAGGAGGAATCTTTAGCAATCGTCTTTGCTATAAAGTAATTTCATAAGATAGTTTATAAACATCATTTCAGTCTGGTTACAGATCATAAACCCCTCGTTAGCATTTTGGAATTCAAGAAAGCTATTCCCGTTCATACTGCTAATTGTTTACAACAAGCCACCATGCTCTTGGATAACCATTTTACAATAAGATACCACTTACCAAATTCAATTGGTCATGTAGATACCTTATCCAGACTTATGAATGCGCACTGCAAACGACCATAGGACTCAGTTTTTGTAGTAATATTCATGGAAATGAGAATTGTTTCAGTGCTCACAACCACAGTAAGAGCACTGCCAGTCACGAACCTATTGTTCCAGAAAGTGATGCACTCTGCCACTGTACAAAGTGGTCAGCAGTATGTTCCGACAAACAAATCCAAACTTTCTTCCATCGTTGATTTTCATTATCCGAAATCAACAGCTTCAATTTGGGGGTGGAATGTGAAATTGTTCCACTGACCCTGCAAAGTATGTCCCTTAAACAATTTAATTTTGAACATCAGGGCATTAGCTGCATGAAGGAAATAAAAATAAAATTTAAGAAAAAATAAAACGGTCATCATTCCTAAATGTAGGAAAAGGGATTGTTAAATGAGTCACACCTGTGAACCAATCAGAAAGCAAGAGGCAATTCTGAAATTAATTAATTTCTCTCGGAAAAGTGTATAAAAAGAGAAACGATCAGATAAAGGAGAGCCTAAGAGTCGATAAAATAATTTCGTCCGTTCTCCTATGGCCTAGTTTATCTGGACACTTAAACCCTCCAACAAACTTCAGAACAACTGAATTTGGAAACAGACATATGCAGATGTAGTTATGAATAAATACGAAGTATTAGAAGACGTCATTAATTTAAAGTTAATTAAGTGAAGTACTAGTGAAAAGTTATCCCAATGGAAGAGACAAAGAAAAAGAAAAAAACAGAAAAATAAATTCTTTAACTGATGAAAAAGAAACAGTGGAAAATATCAAAAACCGGTACAGAATATAGTATGTTAAGAACATCTGAAAGAAATGCAAGTAAGAAAAAGATGACTGATTCAACGTGTGCAGAGGCAGAAACACTAATGAATACAGATATATCAAACATCAATAAAATGATAAAAATAACAGTACAGAGAATATATACGATAGGATACATAAAGTTTTAAAAGGAAACCCTTAAAGTAAAAAAAGAAATGATACAACAGAGATTAAAGATAGCTCTTCCACGACAACAGAGAAAGAAATTGCAATAAATAAAAATATAAGTTTAGATCAATGATGACCAAGATGAAGAGAAATCAGTTAGGTACCTCCAATGAATTTTCGATACCTAAGGTTTAAAATTATTTTTTTTAATTGAAAAATCATACTTGAAGAATTCATTTAGGTTTAATTTAATGCTTAATGATTACATTTATTATTTCCAGTAAGTAAAATATTCTGGTGTATTTCAGATGGAAATTATATAGATTGAAATATCAAATATTTGCTCGATTTTTTAAAAACTTTCTTAAAAGCGGCCATTTTCTTAATTCTAAGAAATTTGTGGACAAAACAAAATTATCGGTTTTAAAAATCTTCCAAAAATAAAATATATATTTCTGACATATTATTTGAGTAAAATTAGAAAATTTAAAGTTAAATTAATCTGATTTTAAATAAATATTACTTACTTATAGCATAAAATTTAATATACATGCATTTCTTAACGATGGGTTCTGTTTTTCTTTGATCTTTATTGATGTATCGATAAATTCAGAGGTGATGATAGCTCTTATGGATGACCAGAATTGACATAAATTTACGAAATCTAAGTGAACGCATTTTTATTTTTTTAGTTTTTAACTACCTAGTAATTTTTTTTACAAATTAACATATTTTCAGCAATTATTTAATATTTTATTGATTTTTAGTTAGGTTTCAGGATGCTTTATGAAACTTGCGTTTCGTCTATAGGTTCTTAAGTTTATTGACTTAAACAAAAAATTAATTAACTTAAGTATGATCCAAACTAAAATAAATACATAAAATAAAGATATTCAGTGAAATAGTAATTAAAAATTTTAAACTTACTTTGAAATTTTGAAGGGATGATTTGCAAAAACGTTAATGATGAAATATAACTGAATAAGGAAAGTGAAAAATTTTTTAAGGGTTATATCATGTATAACTTCCCATAGGTAAAAACTGAGAATGTTTATACACTAAAAATTATTTTAAAAAGTTTTTAAAAAAAATATATTGGCTCAAACGACTGTTATGAACTTTTCAATTTTGATTCGTAAATGTACTTTTCACTGAATAATATCACCAAACCGCCGCCTTGAAAGCAATGAACATTTTTAAGCGATTTTTAATATTATAAATTGTTTAATTAAAATTTTTAAAAAATGAAAACAATTCTTGTAAAGGTTAATTATTAATCGAACAAATTTTCTTCTTAAGACAATAGAGTTCTTAATAAATGTTATTTATCAAAACAATTAATAGCAATTCTAATTAAATAATGTCATAGTTTTATTGTATATTTTATTTTACAATTCAGAGCAGAGTTTCGGTGAAAGTGGTAACTGTTTTACAAAAAAATTGATGATTTACATCTACAAGGAATCCTGCTTTTAACTAATAAAAAAAAATGCCCTAAGAATTTAATTTCTCGAAATATCATGAAATTAAGTATGTGGGTGCTAACATATGTAAAAAAAATTTTGTCAAGGTTTTCAAAAAATTTCAAAAATATTTTCATTCATTTCTGAATGTCCTGAAAGTTTCATTAAAATCCGACAAATATTTGGATTTTCAAATTAATGTGTGTTTCACCGGTAAAAGGGGGAAAAAAACTAACCTTTATCATTGGTTCGGCTGCTGACATAAACAAAAATTTCGAACATGATAGAAAGGATTAAAAACTTTTAAAAAATAATTTTTGTAATACTTTGGTCTTTCCTCTTAATAGTAACAAACATTTTGATAACAAAACTTTGTTTTTATTGAGTTTGGGGCCTTTTTTCATCACGCTATGCTGTTTTATTTTTCGCGAAAAAGTAGAGGTACCTAGATAAGATTGTAATAGTGATGCACCAGGCTTAGACGATTGGGATATAGAACATTATCAAAATATTTAATGAAATATATACAACAGCGAAACATCAGAATACTTCTTTAGATTTATCTTCATAAGCGATGCCAAAGAAACCAAGTACAATTGTATGCGATTCCATCGGGCAACTAGGTTAATGAGCTCCATAACTAAACTTGTCATTAGGATTCTAATGAATAGAGTTTATAGTAGAATTAGACTGGAAATAGAACAAGAACAGTGTGAACAAGATATTGATCAGGATGCTATAATAACGAGCAATAAAAATAAAAAAGAAATATAACAATATTTCATAAGTTATGCAATGACATTTAACAGGTGATGATACCAAGAGCTACTTGATATACAGGAAAAGTTTGATTCACATAGGAAAGATATTCAGGTAATCCATAACTTTGGCTGAGAACAAATATCCTGCATACAAATAGTGAATGGGTCCGGTGAATACACAAAAAATAAAAAGAAGAGTAAGGATGCATTTTCTCATTACAATTACCTAACCTATACAACAAGACGATCCTAATGGAACTATAGTACCTAACAGGATTTATTATCAGCAGACATAATCTTAACAACTCGGGAGGGGAGTTATAACTGAGTAAATAATTATAAACCTCTCAACAAATATATATACCATAATACGTGTATGTTTTTTTTTAATCATTTCACCCCAAGTAAGGCGGAAGTGCCACTAGTACGCAGGGGGTTATAGAGAGTGAAAGTGAGAGAAAAGACTGGGTATGGGAGGTGAGGAAAGGATAAAAAGTGAACGGGGTTCAAGACAACAGAAAATGGAGATTGGCGTTGCGTTTGAATGTTGGAAGATTGTAGTTGTCAGGGAAGAAACTAATTAGAAGGGAATTCCAGTGTCAGTAAGTGCCAGAAAAGAAACTGTTGGAGTAGAAGTGGCGGTTATATTTAACCTTTTCACCAGTAAGGGGTGGGACCTAGATGCCAATCTAGTAGCGCGCTTACATTCATGTAGATCCTCCCTTGGATTTTGTCAGAAACCTCGAGGTGAACAGCAGAGGCACCAAACCAGATATGACAACAGTATTCAATGCACGAACAAATGGTAGATTTGTAAATGTGAAAGATGGACTCTGACAAGAAAAACTTTCTGGCACGACACAACGAACCAACATTTCTTGCAATAGATGCAGCTATTGATTAAATACATTTGTTCCATTTCAAGTCAATTGAAAATGTGAGGCCAAGAAGGTGCAGTGAGACGCTCTCCTAGAGCCGAATATCAGCTATGGTGATTAACTGAGAGCAGTTTAGTTTTGGAAGCATTAAAATGTACAAGCCAACCACAGATTAAAAGCCCCATTTAAGAGCAGCGGCCAAGTTAACTTTGTCAGCTATGAAGGATTTGCTATTGACACAGAAGTAAATAGTAGTGTCATCTGCATAAATGCCTACTTTGGAACTGATGACAACAGGAAGATCATTGATAAAGTTCAGAAACATCGATAGAGCTTGGGGGACACTTGCGTTCGTGTAAGAGGATCTGGAAGCAAGACCATTCATAACGACCTTCATTTCACGATTTTATTGGAATGATTGGATTAAATCAAACAATCATCATGTAATACCGTATCCCTTAAACTTACGTAGAAGATCATCATGCCAAACCCTATCAAACGCCTTTGAGATATCTAGAGCCACAACTCGAGCTTGATATACATATTCAGTGATAGCCGTAAACACATCAGCGGTAGACAGGAAAAAACGGAATACATACTTGTGGATATATCTAGTTTGTCAGAGAATAGGTCGTGAGATGCTTAACCATTCAGCATTGATTAAAACCTCTAATAATTTGCTGAAAAACGGTAGGCGATAGTTAGAAAGGTAAGAAGGTTCTCCAAAGTTCTTAAAAACAGGCACTACATAGGAGGACTTCCAACAAGCTGGAAAGCAGGAAGCAGCGAGGCAATAGTTGTAGAGTTTGGAGAGAATTGGAGCCAGCTCGGGAGCACATTTCTTTAGGACGATGGCTTGTATCCGTTGCCTCCACTTGCCTTGTGGGAGTTTAATTTAGAAATGATGTCTGAGACCACTGACTGGGTTATGCGCATATCACTCAGTAGAGCCTCTGTTCTAGGGGAAAATCTAGGTGTGGGTACTTCAGATGAGTCGAGTGTTGAGTTGAAAGGGAATTTCTGAACAAAGCATTCAACCTTATCTGCCGTAGATAAGGAACTTCGAATTGATTGAATAGAAGAGGGATTGAGGATTTGCTGTTGTTCAACAAGCTATTGCGTACTGCCAATAATCTCTGGAACCGAACTTGCGAGATGCTATACGTTGTTTCATTTTGTCAGCAAACAATAAGTTCGCTTCATTGAGGACACGCTTACACCCATTACGAGCAGAGTAAAAGGGGCGTCTATTGCAATCAGACGTGTCGCTCTGGTATAGCCAGAAGAAGTGATTTCTCTAGGATATAGCAGACGAGCACGCAGGTGAGAACCAAGGAGATGAACGCGGTTTAACTCTGTATTTCCTTGCTAGAATGAAAGCATCGATGCCGGTTTTCACCCAGTAGGAGACCTCAGACGGCGCATTCTTGAACAGGAGGATTAAAAACTTCTTTCCATGGGACGTCACGGCGGAAATCACGGAACGAATCCCAATCTGCTCATTGAAAGATATTCTGTTGATAGGATTTTCTTGGCTGGTGCGGAGGCGGATAGAAATCTTTACAGACACTACTGCATGATCAGAGTTGCCAAGAGGGCAAAGCTGCGTAGTACGACAAGAGTCATGGATAGAGATAAAAAAGAGATCGGGAAGAGAAGCGTGTCCGTCAGGGCTACTGGAGAAACGCGTAGGGAAGTGAACCATTTGCGTGAGAAGTTGAGTTATTGAGAAGTTAAGGGTTTGGATGCCAGCGAGGTCAGTAACAGAGTCTTTAAGCCACCTGGCATGGAGGGCATTAAAATCACCGAACACGATTGCAAACTGGTGTAGAGAGATGGCCTTCTCTATATTATCGGAAATACTATCTGGCACGCAACAGTCTTGGGAAGAGGAGCGGCAGAGAAAAAAGAGATAGCTGAGTTAAGTAGAGAGACAAAGAATGGTCTGGAGATTCAAGAAAGAGTTCCCTAGCCAGCAGACATAAACTTCCAGGCAATGCATGTGGACTATTGTCCTTTCTAAGGAGCAGAAGGTAGCCAGGAATCGAGAAATCAGAGGGGATTGAAGAGTTAAGATTAGTTTCATAGAGAGCTAGGATTTCCGGAGACTTTTCGAAGAGGAAAGATTCCACACCGCAGACGTTGGTAAGAATACCACCAATGTTGGAGAAAGAAAGGTTAAGGTATTTAGGTTGTCATGGTGTGTTATATTGATAAGGAAAGACCTAGAGTAGTAGTAGCGATCGGACGTCTAATGTAAGATGTGCAGGAAGGGAACTGGCACAGACTGCAACATAGTGTAGCCTCGGGTTGCCCACCGGGGGTGCTTGTAGGGACACCATCCCATGCCGAAATGACACTGCAAGAACCCCGATATTGTGAAACTGTTGATCAGAGCAGCCTCTCAAGACGCTACGTTCGAGCTCCTAGCTACCAGTCGGGAACAGCGACCAGAAAGTTGCCAACCCGGTTCCCTCAGTATGAAGAAACGTTGCCACTATCTACGCATATCACGAAAAAAAGTCATGACAGCACCACGATTAAGGCCTGAGAAAAGGGAAGGAACCGGGAATCCCTTCATAAACAGGAAACAAAGGATTAGCCTCTACTCCAGAGAAGTGGGGAGTAGTATGAATCGAGCGAAATGTGTGTAATGAATGCCAAAATAATTTAGTTAGAAAATATAAGAAGTGTCTGGAGTTTTCATACCTCGAATTTTTGTTGAGTGCTAAAAGATAAATGTTTCACTATTATGCCCTGAAAACGAAAAAGGGGCCGAAATTTTCGTTGACGCATGTGTTGACAGCCTGCTCATGTTGAGTGCCTGTCTAATAGTGAGATGTCATGTATTTTTGCGTGTAGAGGAGAAAAGTGGGGTCAATTTTCATTGGTTTAGAGTCGGTGAATTAATGATAATTATAATGGTTCTAATTATTTTATTATAATTATTTTTGACACTATAATTATTATTTTTATTTTTATGGGCACAACACTGTGACAATGTAATTATTTATTCATGTATTTCTTTATGAACACGACAAACTTAAAATACACTGTATTGATGAAAAACTAAGAAGGAATCTTCAAAACTCTTCGACAAGGAAACAAAAGAAAACGAGAAGATAAAGACTAATTATTAACTGTAGAAGATAGAATGTATGGTCGTAAGGAAGTGTGACAACTCAGTATTGGGGATGTCAAAATCAAGCAGATACAAAAATTTAATAATCTGGGGAATTTAGTAGCAGAATTACAAACGTGTATAGTAATAGCGAACGATTTATTCCAGATTTGAAACAAAGAGTTAGGGAAATTTCAACAGAAATAAAGAAGTATGACAAACTGCCATGTAGTTTAAAATTTCCCATGTGACAGTGAATGCTGGACATTCTCTTCACAGCTGAAGCAGAGGCTTGAAATATGCTTCTATGTTAACGTATATCATGGACACGATATATAAGCAAAGAGGAATTCATGAGGAATATATAGGATACTTACAATAAGAAAGAAACACCTGAAATTTCTGAGGTATATAATAAGGAAAGAAAGTATGACGAATTTAACTCATAAAGTGAAGCAAGAGAAACGGAACGTGTTTACAATAAATGACAGAACAAGGACAAAAATGGATGGTAATATTTACTTAGAGTAATAGAAAACAGAAAGTTGTGGAGAGCTATGGTCGCACAAAGAAGAAGAAGAAGAAGAGGAAGAATTAATGGCAGCAACCAAATTGTTACCAGTTGACAATTAGCAAAAAGATGTCGGGTGAAACGCGTCTTACAGTGGACATTTTGCGAATCACAAAGCCTGAGAAAAGCAATTTCCATTGTTATGCCCTACGACAAAAAAGCGTGTTACGTGTGATTCATTAGTTCAGTTTTTAGTGCACTGATATTTAAAATTTGACTGGTCGCTTGTTGCTACGAGCGGAATTTGAATGGAGTGGGCGGAGAAGTGACTAAGACAAGCAAGAACTTCAGGTTGCATTTAATCTTATTTTTTTCAATTTTTCTCTCATTTTTTTCTAGAGCTTTTTCTCTTTTTCTCTTTCTCTCTCACTCTTTCTTTATACCAGCCTCTCTCTCAGTTTTATCACACTTTTTTCTCTCATTATTGTCTGTTTTTTCTCTCCCTATCTCACGCTGTTTCTCCTACTTTTTATTTTAATCCTTCTATATCTCAGATTATATCACTCTAGCGGACACACATCTGCATTCGTATTCACACGCGCGCGCGCAGACAAAATATACCCACATCAACAAATATAGAAATATATACACATGAAGATACAAATATACAAACAAGAAACCATATATGCCAAAACATATATAGTCATATCAAATCACATGTGCACACGCACGCACATGCATTGCATACATAAAAATATGCACGTAAACACGCAAACATACGTACGATGTCACACATCTATGAAGTCATATACACCTACACCCCTCAACACACACACACACACGCGCGCGAGCGCGGTCATGTGTCTGTGTACGAGCGTATCATACACGGTAATAAATAAGTACCAGATAGGAAAATATACCAGCGTTTGCAGACTTTTCACTGACGACTAAAAACAACTTTTCTGTTGAATAATATGCTTTTATTTTAACAACGATTTCATTAACAACACTATTATTAACATCAGTTGATGGTTTTGGTAATAAAGACAATGAAGTTAATTTTAATTGAACACAGGCGCGTAATATCTATTTAAAAAGAACATTCGTTTAATTATTTTCTAAAAGATATATTAACGAAGAAAGAAACTAATTCATTTGTTTCAATAATAAACATTTGTTAAATATAGATACTACCTCTGTTGACCCACTTTGCATTTTCCATGTCATGCGTGACTCAGTTTATAACACCAGAGAGCTGTTTCACTCGGGTAACATCTTCCTATTACACCTAAAGGCGCGGGGGACGGGGCGTAAGACTAAAATTAATCTCTGATGACCAAAGCGTCTCAAAAGTGCGGAGATAGCTGAGATATCTAGGCCATTTGCGCGCTGAGGTTATGCTACAATAACAACTTATCCTGTCTTTGTAGGAAAAAGACCTACATTAAAGGGAACATCTAGTTTATGAAATGTGTATGCAAATATAACAACTATTATCGGATAAAAGTAATATTTACTGTTTAGACTGGTTTCATATAGAACCATAATAATTGGACACTCATAGAGGTTAAAATTCATTATATTAGCAATAACCAATGAAAATAGCTTGCACTGTTTTACGGTGTTTAACTATAATATTAGACATCTTTAAACGTACCTTTGTCAGACAAAGTTATATTTGCTAAACTTAGATTGATTAGAAGCAACATTATAATACAGAGGTAAAATATAAGTTCCCATGCTGTACAAAATACTTCGTGATTAATCACGAATTATTATATTAGCGCTGACTTTATGCCCTTCGTTATTGCAGAAATTATAAATACAGAGTTTTGGTTTATATAGACACAACAGAGATTTTTCAGTAGCCTTACTTCTAAGACAGTCCAGGATCCATGGAGATCACGTCATATATTTTAATAATATACTTATGACACACTAATTATACTCTTCTCATACCTTTAGAACATCATAACTTTTGGAAATTTAAATATTTCTCAGATTAAACTTTTTGAAAAATATCGTTTATAGTCTTTCTTTTAGCAAAATGTTTCACCTGATGCTGTCTCTTACCTGTCATAAGATATATAATCTGTAAGAAAAAAGGAGTTAATTAAAAATATTGCCACTAGAACAAATAATTGGACACTATAACAAATAAAAGAACAGAGTTTGAGTAATAACAAAGAACATCGCGATTAAGTAAAAGCAGTTGCCAATATAATCAATAGGCAGCTTAATGCTTCTGAGAAATCAACGCAAATTCGCCATCACCATTAGTGTAACAAGCACTGGAAAAAAAGCCAAGTGGCCCAAATAGGACATCACAAAGTAAGAACAGTTTTCATCAAGACTCTAGAGAGTAATGATAGAAGTATCATTACTCTCTAGGATCATATTATACTATCAGCTGACTAAGCTACCGCTACAGTGGTGATGGACAAGTTAGAATACTCCGAGAAATTGGCAAACTTGGTTGGAGATGGTTGCTATAGCAAGATGAAAAAGGACCCGGTCCCAAAACCAAGAGGAAGTTGTCACAGATCCTAAATAAGAACACGTACTGCTGTATACGTACGGTATTCAATATTCCATTTAGACCTATAAGCTGCAAGAGATTCAGTAGCTGGCATAAACCCATTAGAAGGAAGTCCTTGTCATATGTTAAGAACTAAGAGCACTTCGTGGAATCGGTCTGAGCGGCTCCAATTTATAACAAGTTTAAGTTTTTAAGTTTACATGTACTGAGCCTGTTCATCATGGTTTATACGGATGAGGCCTCGTCAGTCGTTTGAAACCTACTGAAATCAGACTTTTCCCGTATGGAACATATCCTGAGAGATAACCCGATTAAAATGACATTTTGTGTACAGACCACATTCTTACAAGGATTTGATATATAACAACAAGAGGAAGGCTTACCTTGGGGTTTTGCTGTTATCACTTGTCATGAATTATCACATGGAATACTTCGAGGAAATAGCTTTAGGAATGGCACCACTTAAACCAATAGTATAACTGAGATACGTAGATAACACTTCATACCTTCACCAAGAAACTGCAGAAATACAGATGGACCATTTGAACTCAGTAATAAACTCGATCCAGTTCACAGAGAAAGAAAATTAAAAACAAAAATCAGCTGAGTTCAATACACCTGCATATAATATGCCAACCTTCACCGGACAATATATTAACTTCAATTTCCCCCATACATACGCTACAAAGAAATACATAATCGGATGCTTATATCACCGTGAAAAAGTAATATGTTGTGACCCATACACATGCCAACAGTATTAATACTGTACTCTTCAGAATAATAAGTACCTTGCAAATAAACTTCTGCAAACAGAAACAGAAGAGTCGAAGAAGAAGAAGATCTGAAAATTGCCATGGTTTGTCTACCTTAGCTCAAGGGTTTGTCGGGAAGGATTCAGAAGACTTGTGATCCATACTATGAGGACAAAGATTCAGAAGCAGTTCGACCCTACTGAGAAATCCATGTTGAGTTAAGCTTAATACATGACTGTGTATATTTCATCCATTCCAGTTGTAGCAAAAAATACAAAGGTGAAACCAACCGTCCCCTAAAAGTAAGACTGGAGCAACATCGACAAACCGTAATTAGGAATGACACGATGTAATCAAGCAAAGCTAATTATGTATGAGCGGAAAAGGTTAGTCATCAACTCCCATGAAATGAAGTAAAAATACTAGGCGGAGAAGAACCTTTGAGTGTCAGATATCTGAAGGCATCAGCGTATATGCTAGGCTATGAAAGCATCCTCAGTAGCCCTAGCATAGGAATAAATTCTATATTAATATAAATAAAGAGAATAACAACAGGGCTTCAACAGCAGCAGCAACTGTAGCAGTAATAAATGATAAGCCACAATGAATGCAGTCAAGCTTGACGACAGCTATAGCAGCAGGCAAATTAAGGTTCCAATTTCTAGACCCATGATTGACCCACGGGATTAGTGGATTAAAGTATTTGGCGTAGTAATTTTGAGTCTAAGACATGCATAACTGAGCAGTGTTAAATAATAACAATACGGGGATAGCGGAATGAGAATAATCTACATCCGTAGTTTAAATAAACGGTTCGGTTCGAAATTCCACAAAGGTTACCTGGATCAACAAGCACCTGTTGAAGGCAGGAGAGCACAACGATCGAAACATTGTGATAACCACAAAGATGAGGACAATAGTCCGAATGTAGATAATGTAAATTTTAAATTATTTTAAAAAATATTTCTTTGAAACGAGTATAAATCCAAGAATTTGTTTTAAGAAGTTATTTTTTAGGAACATACATACTATAAAATATGCAGAATTATTTTTAAGAATATTTTCATAATTTTCAATAATAGCTAATCAATTAATATTTTGATATTTTTTAAAATTCATCTGCTCATTCATAATATTTTTAATAGCCAGTATTTATATTGAAACTGGCTGATGTATTTGAATTTCAATGGGAGAAGGACTGGCTTGTAAAATTCAATACGGCCCAAACCAAACTAGTAACGTTCCATCACCGTCGAACAGACTATGAACTTTCACCTATCATGAAGGATGGGTCTTCTCTCAATGAGACTCATTGCCTTGAACGTCTATCGGAAGTCAAGCTCACCCCGGACTCCACGTGGAACATATATATGATCTATTTTTTAAAAATAATTTTGATTTTTATACACACGCGCACCAGCCCACACACGGAAATGTCGCTAGAGCAACCAATGAAAATCATTATTTTCTAATATTAAAATGTTTAGGAGTAAGCGATAATTTTATCGGTGTTTTAGATTAGAAAACATAAAAAAATACTTTGGACTCATAGTTATAAAATCAAACACGGAAGTATCTTTTATGTATAACCTATCAGATCTTGTTTTCTTTATAAGTTTGAGTTTATGTAGTGAAAATGGAGAAAATGTCAGGATGGTGTTGTTATCGATATTTTACTTTTCTTTATGTACATTACGTATTTCATTATCTTGATTTTTTTCAAATCTGTGTCAGTTGTTAAGTTTGCTTTTAACTTGCATAATGCTAAAACTATAAAGAAAAAATTGCGTAAAGTAATAATTATACATATCAAGTTAATGAGGTGTTTGGAAAGAAAGAAAAATATCTTTGTTTTCTCTACTCTCCAAGGTCCAGTATGTATTAGCATATCAGTAATGCACCTTAACAAAACGTTAGGTATAATTCGAAACATACTGAAAAATGAATATCAAAATGATATAAACATAAAAACATTCTATAGGCAAAAGATGAGTATACATATATGAGCCATACTAACCATTCAGTATATTAATAGGTAACAAATTGGCTCACACAGAGAAATATAGACGTAAACGAATGAAAGTTGTATGTGGAAAGGACGAATAAAAAGAAAGCAATGTCCATTAAAAGGATGTTTTGTTGCACATTGCCGTTTATATTAGGATCTGTTGAAAGATTTAAATTTAATTAGGAGCTTCGTGGAGAACATTATGTCACGAATGATTGAATCCACAGTACTGATGAACTGACTTTAGTAATATAAGAAATTTAAGCTACTTGAGCATGTATCGTCTGCTTTTCTGAGAAAAAACAGACACTGCGTCGGGCTTTTGCTTAAACTTTTGAATTTCAAAAATATTTTTGGTACATTTCGATTTATGGGAGAATAACTGCGTTTGTTTTTCCATTCGACCAATCAAATGGTTCTCCTCCAAATTCTGAGAAATGAATTCGGAGCCTACCACTTGTAATAAAAGGGGGCCTTGGATGGAATTGGAGAAGTCCGCTAAGAGCTGCTGTATGAACCCAGGTCGCCTCTGTCCAAGAAGAAAAATAATACAGAAGAAATTTGACAACTACCAGACGAAAATTGAAAGGAATATCAAAGTCGCTCCCACATTAAAGAAAATTCTTCAGCTTGTGTGACTGTTCCGCTTTTCACTCTTACCACAGACTTTGCTTCGAAAATTGTACCTATTCTTTGAAAACTATTCAGATAAGTATTTTTCCTTTCTTCATTTTATTTTTGTGGTGTTTACCTTTTCTGAGGACTTTATGCAGCATTGTAATTTTTATTGTAAAAGAGGTATATTTCATTTGCATTGTTTATTTTTACATCCATGTTATTGGCCATCATTTGGCACACAAGGTACTTAATTTGTGCAATTCTTTTATTTTTGTACGTTTAACAATAAATTTATCGTCATTTTTTTAAAATTCGGCTTGTGTCGTCTGATTTTGTTCTTTGCACTTATAAATTAAATGTTACCCCATCATTTGTTTGAACTACTTTTTCGTAGGGTTTATTTTATCAAATAAAAAATCCTTCAGTAAAACAATAAAATATTTTACTTAAAAAATGATATGTAAAATATGTTTCGTTTAATTATTTATTTTTCATGACTTTAAGGCATTAAAGTAATTCATGATAAAGTATTTCAACTAACAATAGATTATCCAATTAAATAAACAGATATTTACGTTTATTTCTTTTCTCTCAAAATGTTGAATGTGTTTGTCCATTGACAACTTCACTAGGGAAATTTGCTCTAATTAATAACAATGAAATTAAGATTCCGAAATTTCACCCTTTGGAACATCACTAAGAGCTTTACTCCTGATGGAATCCTAGGCTACCACAACTTCGGAATCCAACAATATGGGTATATGTTGAACATTTAAACCTAAAATTAGAGTTCGACTAATATATGGATAATGATTTTATGAGTTTTCATGGCCAAATAAGGGAAACGCAGCTTCCCTTCAGACATGAAAGCAATTACAAAAATGAATTAATATTGTATTTATGCGTAGACTTCAACTCATATTCGAGTGGATATACCGAATGCTTTGATTGATTATTTATTAAGTTTAATATAATATAGTATCAAGATAGCGAGGATTGAACCAATTATACTAAGAGATGGACTTGTTACCTGTTACACTACGTCCTATAATATTTTTGCTTAAAGCGGACACATTTTAGGAAAAAGTAGCGGAGTAATAAATAGTAAACATTTGAAAATATTTCTGTGTAGAGCATTTCAAAATAACCAACCTTTAGTTTTTAAATTTATATATTGATTTACTGAACTGCCTTTTAAACGTGATGAAACTATAACGTCTTGTTTCACTCTTTAAAATCTTTCATACAAAATAAATTGAGTCACACGCATGATATTTTTTAATCAATGATGGACGATTTCTTGGCAAAGATTTGTTAGTTCCAGTAGACGTTCACATATGTTCAAACATTTTTTTTAAATGAGTGATGATAAAAGCACAGAAATTTCTCATTAACATCTTGCTGTTGTATATAATAATTTTACCCCAAGAAAGGCAATAAAGCCACTAAGACGCAATGCTTAATGAATGTAAGAGAATAAGAAAAAACTATTAAAGAGAGAGAGAGAGAGAGAGAGAGAGAGAGAGAGAGAGAGAGAGAGAGAAATAAATCAACCGGAATTAAGAAGGCAGAATTTAAAAATTGACATTGCATTTACATTTGTGAAGATCAAGAAGTCGGAAGAGAGTTTCACAAGCGAGAAGTGCGAGAGAAGAAACTTGGCATAGAACTCATAGTTACATCTAGCAATTTTAACAGTAAGAAGATGAGACCTTGCTCCCAGTCTAGTAGTATGCTTAAATTCATAAAAGTCTAGGCACCTAAGAGGAAAGCTCATCAGAACAATTATCATGAAAATATTTATAGAAAACGCACAGGGAAGCTACATTACGGTGGCAGGAAAGTGACTGAAGCTGAGGTGCCAGTTCAGGACCAATAACATTTCAGATTCTTCGTTGGATTTTATCAAAAATCTATAAATATATAGCAGAAGCACCAGGCCATATGTGACAGCAATATTCAAAGCATGGACAAATGGTAGACATATAAATATGTAAGATAGATTCGGACGAGAAAAATTGTTTAGTACGACACAGTGAACCAACTTTCCTAGCAGCAGACCTAGCTGCTAGGAAAGTTGGTTCAATATAATCTTTCCACTTCATGACCGCAAAAAAACGTTCGCCCGAGAAGGCGAAACGAGTCATCCTTCTGGAGGTTAGCATGAACCACGCAGATGAAAGGCAAAAAGGATTCTCTCAAACGATTAAAAGAGACCGGTTTCTTTTTTTTTCTTTTTTTTTGGTGGGGACTTAAAATTAACAAGCCATAAAATGCCCCATTTAAAAACAGACTGCTTATTTTTTAGATCTAGTCCTGGGCATAACGATAAAATACACCCGACAGGAAGGCCTCTGATTGGAAGATTGGAGCTTTTGAGGAGTCTAGAACCACCTTTTAATTGCTGTTGCTTTCAGGTCCACCTTGACCCGGGGTGATATCAACCGTTAGCTGCCAATTTGACCTTATAAAACCGAACAGACTTACTATTAAAACAGGAGTAAATACTTTTGTCATCAACATAGACAGTTGAGAACTACTTCGTCCTTGTGCCACAATTTCTATAAACAACAGAAATAAATAGTCTGTTGAGAACTGATGATAACAGTGAGGCCGTTGATGAAAATTAGGGACAACGTTGATCCAAGAATAGAGCCTTGGAGAGTACCTGCATTAATGCAAAAATACCTAGAAGACTGGTCTTTTAAGATAACTTTCACTTCGCGACTTCGTAAGAAAAACTAAATCAGTTCAAAAGTCTGTCCAGAAATACCTTTCAACTCGTGAAAAAGACCATTATGTCAAACACTGACAAATGCCTTCGAGGAATCCAAAGCAACAACTTGAACTTTACCATTCTTACCTAAGTCTTGATAGTCAATAATCATTAAGAAGACTATGTGAGGTGAGATAGAATTCATTGTCGATTAGTTGGCAAAAAGAGGCAGAAAGCTAATATGCCGATAGTTAGAAGGATCAGACGGTTCGTCTGCCTTTTTCAAAACTGAAACTACAGGATTTTCAACAATCAAGAAAGGAAGAAGCAGCAATCAATGTTTACAATTATTACGAGCAGACATAAATAGGCATCGGTTGTGATGTCAACTATCACGCTGGTACACCCGGAAAAAGTGATTCCTATTGGCTATAACAGGTGAACAGGCTTGTGTGAACCAAGGAGAAGATATCACTTGCTATTTCCGAGGAGGTACAAAATCCTCAATGCTGCTGAAAAAAGATAAATCTGTAGTACATGTGCTACAATTCTCAATACATATATATATATATATATATATATATATATATATATATATATATATATATATATATATATATATACACTTCTTATTTCTATGAAAGTTATTCTAGCGAGTACTCTTGTTGTAGTTGCTAACAGTGTAATAATGAAAGTCAAAACACATAAAAGAATCATCCAAGGAGTCTAGAAATCATTCCTTTGATATTGAAAAAAATTTATAAAAAATAAAGTCCATGCATATAAACCCTTGATTCCCTTCGACAGAGGAAGATATACAGTTGTAGAGTTTAAATTAATTTTGCATAGCTGTAAGATATCGGGAGAATGTCTCAATAGAAAAGATTCTACACCACACACAAGCCAATAGATCTGCATAATTTAGTTCATTTACGTGTGTCATTTACAACAATAAGTAGAATTTCAAATGAAACATTTAATTCCTCTCCAAATGATAATAAAAGCAACAATGAGTTCATAGGTTTTGAACCAAGCTAAATAACGGTAAAGCTTTTTTTTTATTTACGATATTTTCTTATCTTGATGTTCTGTGCTCTTTTCTGCTTAAAACAATAAATATATTAACTTTTAAAATATAAGACTGAATTTTTGCTCAATAAAATTGTTTCAAATACGACTGTAGTCTTTTTTCAAAAGTTTTGTCTTCAAAATAGTGCTGCGTCTTATACAGAGGTACGTTGTATATTCCGAAAAATGCACTAGTTAGTCCTTTCTTCTCGCTTTCCTTTAATACTTTGTCTAATATTTCTTTCATTGTTCCTTCTGAGTCCGTCATCAACAATGTGTCATTTGTTTATCAATAATAAATCCTGAAGGACTTCTAGTTTGCTTACGATTGCCTCGCTATTTAGATTAAATAAATCCTGTGAGAAAACTTATCCTTTCTATTTGTATTTTTTTTACTGAACTCATTCTTTATCTCTGTGCAGATTGTTCCCAGTAGAGGTTACAGATTACTCGAATATCTTCTGTAAATCAAGCTTTTCAAGTATTTTAAATACTTTTTTGTGTCATACCATATCAAAATGCTTTTGTGTAATCTATTAAACATAGTTATAGGTCTTTCTGCATGTGTATTCCTCGCTATCATAGCATCTAGATCAATATCTTATTTCAGTGTCTTGAACAACGCTACAGTGTTCTTGTTCTATTTCCAGTTTAATTATATTACAAGGTACATTAGAATGCTAATGGTAAGTTTAATTATGCGTCTCATTAAGTTGATTTTCTGATGCAGTTCTGTCTTTTTGGGGACAGATCTAATGAGATCTTTCGGTATTTCGCTCCAGTCATATTTCATTTATTATTTTAGTAATGTTATCGATCCCGAACTTTTCTATCAATCCTATTTCGCTCTTCTGCTTTATTTCTGTTCATCTTGGTTTGTGCTGGTCTTACTTCAGATTTTAATAATAATGGTTATTACATGATTTTATATATTGTAAGTTTCGATTCTCTGTTGTCCTGGAAGAGCTCTCCAATGCTTTAGTTCCATCTTTGAAGTATCTTTTCTATTATTAGGTCATCCCATAAGTTCTGTCCGAATTTTAACTTTTTGTTAAAATGAACAAAATTTAAAGAGTAGTTTATAATGTCTAATGGAGCTGAACATTATTTTTATGTTTAGATGCATTTAAACTGATCAAATTTTATTTCAGAGAACAATAAAATTAAATTTTGTTTGATTAAAACCCTGCTAACATGCAAGTACCCAATAATCATTTGAGGCACATAATGCTTGATGAGTTCAAGAAAGGAAACTCAGCAGCCGAAGCGGCTAGAAACATTCACTCAGTTTATGGAGAGGAATGTGTGAATGAAAGAACTTGCAGAAAATTATTTGCAAAATTCAGAGGTGGAGATTTCACCCTTGAAGATGAAGATCGAACCGGACGTCCAGTTGAGTTTGATGAAAAGCTTCTTGAAGCATCCCTTGAAGAAAATCCTGCTTTATCAGTTGAGGAATTGGCAGTGGTTCTCAGTTCAAACCATACAACTGTTCATCATCATCTTCAACAACTTGGAAAAGTTCCTAAACTTGGAAAATGGGTGCCTCATGAATCGTCTGAAAACAACCTCAAATCCCGAGTTGACATCTGCTCTTCTCTCCATTCACGCCAACTTGTTTCACCTTTTTTTGGATAGACTTGTGACTGGCGACGAAAAATGGATCTTTTATTAAAATGTTAAGCGCCGTAGACAGTGGTTTGGTAAAGTGGAAGGACCCCAGCCACAGCCGAGAAGGGAACTTCATGGGCAAAAGGTTCTTCTTTCAATCTGGTGGGATTGCCAAGGAATAATCCACTTTGAATTCTTACCACCTAATGCAACAATTAATGCTCAAATATACTGTCAGCAATTAGAGCGTTTGAACCAAGCTTTGAGGAAAAAAACACCTGCTCTAGTGAATCGAAAACGGGTGATGTTTCATCGGGACAATGCGCGACCACACACAGCAAGAATCACGTCACAAAAGATCGAAGAACTTGGTTGGGAAAAAATTCCTCATCCACCTTACTTTCCCGACCTTGCTCCTTCAGACTACCATTTGTTTCGTAGCTTACAGAATCATTTGGAAGAAACAGCTTTTATAACACAGGAAGAGGTTAAAACTGACATTTGTGAGTTCTTCGAATCAAAGCCAAAAGAATTTTACAGTAATGGAATTAGTAAGCTTGTTAATAGATGGAAGGAAGTCATAGATAATCAGGAAAATACATTGTTGATTAAATCTGTAATTAAATGTAACACTTGGTCACTTGTTTTCTTTATTCAAAATTCGGACAGAACTTATGGGAGGACCTGATATAAGCGTTTCACTTTTTAGACTTTATGCATCCTCGTTTTTTGGTTTTGCTATTTTAAAAATCTTTTTCTTTTTGGCTTATATTCTATAGTTTTCTATTTCTTCACCCTCCTGAGTTCATATTTTGCTTCTTTATATCTTTCTAATGTCTTTTTTAACATCCAATATTCTCTACCATTCTTTAATTTTCATTTCTTTGAGAATTTTCATCTCTCATTCATTCATTTCTTTCTTTTTTATTTGCTATCTATTTGTTTTTCCTTGTCCCTTTCTGGGGTGATGATCTCTTTTACAGTTGTGACTAGTACTTGCTTTAAGGCGTTTCATTTGTAGTTACGAACCCATACTAAGCTCTTATGTAACACTATTTAGGAACGGCAGGTTAATTAATCAATTAATTAACCACATAAGTTAATTACGGGGATTACTTAAACCGATAGATATAACGAAAGACATACTGAGCGATTACTTACACCGATAGATATAACGAAAGACATACTGAGCGATATTCTTTTTGTTTTGTTATTTTCCCAAACAGGGTATCGGTGAAAAAAAAAAAGATTTTTTGTTTTGTTATTTTCAAGTGCGATTCAAGATAACCACTTTACTTTCTCGCGGAAGTGTGATGCTGAGATATGTCAAATTATCTGCGAGGACAAAAGAAGGAAAGAGAGAAAGAAGAGAAGGAAACAGAGGGACAAGACTTAACAACTTAGATGATAAGAGAAAGAAAAATGCCACCCACAAAAGCGATGTTGTTTTGGGTAGTGGAATGGCGAAAATTCTGATGGTCATTGTCATACAAATTAGTTGAGGGATACCAGAGCTTCTGGGCAGATAAAACATTGGCTGTGTCAGGATGACGAACTTGTGTTATCAGTAGTTGATGGGTCGTCTGCCGACCGCACACGCAGCTCGGCCCTGGATTGAGATGTCGCCTGGACAGAACATCTGCGTTCTGTTTAAGTTCGTTTGTGATAACGAAGGCTATGTTAGGGTATTTTAATTAACCCAATTTCGCCAAAAGAATTGTCCACTTAATGTTGGCGGAAAAACTTGGTTGAGAAAAAAATATCCCGTGAAGTTGGATAAAAATTGAGATTATCAGTTGACGCCTATTGGCCGAATAGCCAGGCGGAGATGATCATGTGACGCAGAGAGGAGGCCTGCCACCGCCCATTGAGAGGATAGGTATGAGATGTTACTGCGAGGAAGTGGGAAAACCGTTGACGCCCTCTAAAGTATGGTGAGATACCCATATGAGAGCAGAAGAGGGTGGGAGTGGAATAAGATTTACAAATACGGAAAATGATAATTATTTTTGGCCGAAAACAAAGAAAATCCTTATTGGGGATTTGAAATCAACGTGGTGGCTACACCACGTCCGACCCCACGTCAGGTTTTGATCGGCGTCCATATAAGCAAACATCTACGGGTGTTTCAGAGAGTCGAATCGAGTCCAGTCCAGTCAGTGAGTGAAGAGTCCAAGAGCAGTGCAGTTCGCAGAGAGACGCGCCTCGCACAGGTGAGCGCACGATTCCATGCCTTCCGACTTAGACTTCTAACCAAGAACAGATTTGTTGAAGTCCGACTTTAGATTTCCAACCAAAAGAAGTTTCCGACTTAGACTTCTAACCAAGAACAAATTTGTTGAAGTCCGACTTTAGATTTCCCACCAAAACAAGTTTCCGAATTAGACTTCTAACCAAGAACAAATTATAGAAGTCTGACTTATATTCGCCATCCAGATATCCAGAACTAGTTAAGGAACGCAAAAGTGTTACAATCCACATTTTTTTTTCTTCGGGCTGGGAGAGAAAGAGAGAGACGCACTCCTGTAACTCAACAAACCGACATAAAATTAATCACTATTCCTAACCAGTCGCTCGCCTTGAAGTTGTTGTTTGTGCTTTTGTTTTGTTTTTTGCCTACATTTATTGTGCAGTATCACCTTGACCCGGATTCGGCTGGCACTACGGCCCGACGTTTGATTGATCTCGTCAACCTAAGATCAAATCACAACGTGGGTAGGTTGAATCGAGATCAAAGCAGTTGCTTCGGTGACCAGGCGTTGGAAGCGAGCCGAGTACGACAAGTTGGTGCTAGAACCCAGCAAGACTTCAACCGATGTCCCAGGGTTAGCCCGTCGCAAAGGACCGACGTCACATTTTGGCGTCGTGACTGAAAAAGAAGTCGGGTGTCACAAACGGTGCCCTGACCAGGACAGAGGACGACGGGTGTCACACTTATATATTTCCTTAACTACATCAGCATACATCCGCAAATCGAGTTGTTCTCTTGTCTGGTGTATTGTAGTTTAGGCATTACTTTACGTTTCTTTAATTTCCGTAACGTTATCTTTTATATATTTTCGTTTAAGTATGGGATATAATTGTTCCCAGAGTGTTAAAACACTCTGGGAACAATTATATCCCATACATATATGTGCAGTTTTGCACTTTAAAAAGTGCAAAACTGCATTTCTAAATCTTTTACTGATTATTACATAGTCTATTGGGTTCTTTATCTCACCCCCCACCACCACTGAGCTTTTCTATGTTCACAAGCGTCTTAAGTGTTTGGGAAACAATGTGTTGGTTATTACTTACTCGTCCGTTGCTGGACCCATTTTTCGATGTGCATTGCGCGATACGAGTCTATCTTATTCTTTTCCTAATTTTGCATTTAAGTTCCTCATGATAATAACTTCCAGTAATTTGCATTGGCTCTTGCATTAAGTAGTGTCTTGCAAAACTTCTTCCGTGCTTTTTGACAACGGAGTAAGAATATTTATTACATTATGAGCTTTGATATTCGTAGTATTCTGCCATGCCGAAATGAGTGTGAGCAAGCCAAAGTTTACACGGCGCGTCCAATGAAAACACCATTTAAATACTCTAATTAAACCTTCCCATGCACTTCCTACCCAAACAGACAAAAGAGTAGTTTTATGTTTTTAATATACATTTGAAAATAAAAACGCCCAAATTAATAAGAGATAAAAATTTTCTAAGATTACAGCTATAAAAGATTTAACATTCTCAACAGAAATGCAAGAAAGAATGCCATATTTAAATAAAGCTAGAATAAAGGAATGAATGCAGGCACACTTCAATAATTCAAGATTTACAACTCTAATCAAGGTTCTATAAGCATCAGCATTTAACTCTCTGGTCGCTTTTACCCAAATATGCACAGTATAATAAATTTATGTGTACTTAAAAGTTTGGTAAATTACACTATGTTTACATAAATTTGTAACTGTATGATATTTAAATGGTAAATTATTAGCATTTTGGCCCACTATACAGTGGAAAATTACTTTTATATGACTGCCTGGCTTTCTTTAGGTGTCCAAAAGTCAGGACTCCAAGATTTTTTTTTAAAGTACAGGGTGGTCTTGTCACCCTTATATAATACATGCGTTACGCTTGTAACTATTCTACAACAGGGTTAGAAGTATTTTCTTTTTGTTTTCACTATATTAGGTATACTTTTAACTTGAGGATTCCCATAAGAACTTTCTTTGAAAGTATATTTACAGTAACTTAAATCGATAAAGACTTGCACTTTGATTCTGATCTAGGTTCACACATTTTAGCTCATTTCTCATCTGAAATACATCAATAGGTACGGCAAGTAACTTATTTATGTTAACATATTTATTAACAGGAGTAATTGGATTATCAGTTACAGTACGTTGTATAAAACAGTTTTTACGATGATATTTAATTTAAGTAATTAAGATTACTTCTAGGACACACTGCTGGATTTTTACTGAGCTATTCTGGCCCAGAGATTCAAAAATTGAAAATAAATCGAGGTTTTTCCAAAGTTAACCCCCGAGAGATAAAGTCGGCATGATTTTGTAAAGAGGGAATATATTTAAAGGGTTGTAGATACGGAATAGAATTTTTGTTAAATCCTTAATCTGGGTAGCCTAATGCTATTTCAACAAACAGATTTTTGGTTTTAATATCATCTTATAAAATATTAAACAAGCTAACATGACTTGAGTCTCCACCGACATAAAGATGTTATTTCGTTGAACGAAAGAATATATTTTCAACGAAGAAGATAAATATTTAATAGTTAAAGTTACAACTAATAATTCCAGAGTTGGTTAACTCATGAGTTTCATTTGTGCTATCTTGGCTTTAGCAAAAAATTAGAAATATTTCCTGCGTATTAGAACTTCAAGAAATTTTATGCTATCAGAAAAAGACATCTGAAACTTCTTGGCATATAACGAGGAATAAGAGTCTGGAGCACTCACAGGTCGTGTTAGTTAATAAGTAAGCTATCTAACGAATAAATCGATGGTAGAACAAGGACTACAATAACTAAGAGCAAGAGACACTTAGAACAACAAAACAGGAAATTATGGCGATCCATGATCACTCACGTCTTGAAAGACATAGCATATAAGAGATGAAAACCTTTCTAAGAATACTCCATATTCCAACTATTTATTAGTCATAGCAGTTATCAGATCGCAAAGAAAGGTCCTGATGAAACAGTATCAAATGAGGGACTAACAAAACAAAATATATTCCTGGATAGTACAGTCGCGCGAGTCTACGTAAAGTAGAACAAAAATAAGAAATACCTGTTTTGTTTTTGCTCTCTTTTTTCTACAAATTACGATCACAAGGAAAATAATATTCAAATTACACCAACAAGGCTTTGGATTTTATGAATGTATCTGAAGAGCAGAAATGTCGCCAAACTGTAAAGAAGACTGAAAAGTACATATTCGCACATTCATTTAATGCTTAGTAATTAAACCTGAAAACATCTGCAAAGCTCTTTTATTAAAAAATGTATATTGTTCCCTTTTCACCTAAAGTTAAAGAAAGTTGAGGTCTTGAATGGGAAAACTTGATTAAAAAAATCATTTGTACTCGCGAAATGGAGAGATGTGTATATGCTTTGTCAACTTAGACAATATATTCCAAGTTTTACGGTTAGTTATTTTCTTTAATATTTCAGTTCAATAAAATTCAATTGAAAATATTGAGTTGCCTACTCACAAGCTTCAATACATTCTTTGGGTGTTATTGATTCAAACAATTACCCTTCAGTATTTCACCAGCCTTATAAAAATTTCAGCTCCGAATGTTGGAGTAACTAAATATATCAGTGGAAACTATGGTTAATTTGCAGTGTAACACCCGCGCTCACTTCGCATTAAAAAAAATTCAGAATACTTACATTTATGTGTAATTGTACATGCTCCATACGAATCTGGCTTGAGAAATTTGATAAAATCTACCGTTTTGGAGTCATCAATAGTAAAAGTTCGGATTCATTCGAGTTGCGGGCAGCCATTACTGACGTTGTTTGTATACATTCGCTGCAGAATAGCTATGAGTGTAGGTATCATTGCGCAAACTGAGCGTGTCTACTTAAATAGTTTTTGTGTGCAGTAATTGAGACAAATTTAGACAAGAAAGATCAGTTCCGGCTTAGCTTTCCGTAGTCTTCCGCCTTTAGCTTTCCGCAGCGAATGTATGCAAACAACGCCAGTAATGGCTGCCGCCAACGACGCGAAAGAATCCGAATTTTCGCTGTCGATAACTCCAAAACGGTAAATTTTATCAAATTTATCAAGCCAGATTCGAATGGAGCATGTACAATTACACATAAATGTATTTTGGAAAATTTTAATGCGAACTGAGCGCGGGTATTACACTGCAAATTAACCGAAACTATTATAGACACCATCCTAATTGATGTAAAAAAAAAAAACCAGCATATTAGCACAAGAAGCTTTTAGAAAAAGTATTAGAAAAGTAGAATAAGTATAGATAAAATCTAACAGAAAACTGCGTATTTCGAAAAATGCAGACAGTACTTTAGGCATATTATTTAGAGATACAAGATACATCATAACCCGTAACGATTTAGAGGGAAATAAGACTTGTCTGCTTCTACATATGTGCTACAAATTAGATGCGTGATGCCAATATCTTGGTAGATTACTACCTGACCTACCAAGTATCATACAATGCTGAATTTATTTTAAAAAGATATAACATAATCGTGGGACCATTTCAGGAAGTAAAATGTTACTGATACAAGCATTGTAATTACATCTCAAAACCTATATGTGCAGATACTAATAGTTACAGACTGGGTGCATCGATGTTCCAAGAGGAGAAACTGAAAATTGAAGTTGGTAGTTTTTATTCACATACCCTCGTTCCTAGAGAAAGGAACACTGCTAATTGCTTAGTCGTCATTGGACAATTGAAAAATTCTACCTATCTATAGAAGGACTTGAAACCTTCCGATTATCAACAAACCAGGATTTGAACAACATACCATTAAGATATCAGACTCAAAGTATGAGGCATGGATGATGCAACACAATCGCAGTGTGCGTATTGGAAAATCATTAATAGTGCCACTCACACTTTCCAGAAGTTAAGTGGAATATACAACAGTACATCCGAATATGATAAACTCTGTGGTAGGAAGTAGTGTAAAAATATATATATTGGAAATTCGTTAGGGAAATGTCAGTGATAACGCTAAATCAAGTGGAGTCCAACACTGTATTTATCATAGCTAAAAAGTATATTCCAGTTTACTTCATTATATAATTACATTATTTAACGATTACATTTTATATTATATGGGATTTTTCTTAGAAAAATTATTTATTTAAAATAATATTTTATGCGAAAATGAGGATTACGTGGAGGGAGGTACAGCGAAATATTCTTTTGAGCATCTAAAGAAATTTAAGCTAGGTAGAGAAAAATGTTCGTAAGATAGCGGGGTCTTATAGTGGTAACTGCAAATTGACAGGAAATGTACAGTATCAGCTCACGAAGTATTGTTTAATTTTGTTGAGCCGTTAAGTTGATAGGGAGAGTGTCTTTTTTTTGAGTGGAAGGAATAGTCGATTCATTGTCATTTGGTGAAAGCATTCTGAAAAAAAAACTTTCTAAATACAATTTCCTTTTAAAACTTTCTTGTAAAATCTTCTGAATAAATTTTCGTCATAAACTTATTAATTATAATTGAAACTAAGGAGTTTACTTCGAATTTACTTCGTCTATTTTTAATTTTTTGTATGTTGTCCAGAGTTCTTTGTGGGGCGTGGGTTATCTGAGAAATCAGTATCCTCTTTTTTTCTCAATTCACTTCTAAGGTTAAATCTTCTAATTCTCTCTCTGGCTACTCACGAACCGAATCGTAATGATCTGACAGCTGGTTGTAGTATTCAGAAATAATTGAGATCTCTCTTACACCCTTGTTGAGAATGGAACAGTCGACTGTAGATATAAGCAGTTGATTTTTTCCCCACATGTAAAGTGGAACGAATTTATTCAAGAGTTTGGTTTGTTTGGGGTTTACAGCATATTAACCTCAATGGGTCATTTAATGCCGACAAAATTTTTTCTTTGTTTTTTCCTGGTAATATTTTTGCTTTGTCAAAAATCTATTTCTGTTAATATTTTTTGCTAAAAAACGTATAACTGGTAATATTATTTTTTCAAAAACGTATAGTTGGTAAATTATTTTTTTCAAAAACGTATAGCTGGCAACATTATTTTTTCAAAAACATTATCAGAGGCCTTTTCTGTTGGACGTAGTTTATTGTCATACCCAGGACGCTTATTCAAGAGAGAGACGTATTGAGTTACAACTCTGTTTTTTTTTTTGTTTTTTTTTTTTGGTCTGCCCGCTGGACGCGAGTCGGGAAAGATTTCTTTGTATATTACGTGAATGCTATTAATTGTGACATTTTAATTGTCTTTTTGTTTTGTTTTTCCTTGTGTATTCGTGAGAGGATTAGCCTCCCACCATGGTGGGGGTACCCCAGGAAAAAGAGCCATTGGCCACCACTTCATCTGCACGTTCTGCATGGGTGGCAGAAAGGCCCCAAAAGAAGATCCGGGAGGAGTTCAAGGAGTTCATTTCAAACAATGAACTCTTACCAATGCCTTCTGTCATGGAGACAGTGGCAACTAGCACAGTCTCCCTGTTAACGGTCGACATCAAGACCGGGAAATTCATGGCTGTCAGCAGGGAGGCAATGGAAGAAGCCCTGAAAGCTTTGAATATTGGGGGCCAAAGTTTTGGCCCGAAGATCTAATGCCATGTGGGACATCCTGCTGGGCAACGGAAGTAGCACCTAAAGCACTGGCTGGGAGCACCATAACTACCAAAACGATGAGGCTGCAAACAGAGTACATGGGCACCCGAAAAACTCGGATTACCTTACATGGTGTGCCCATATATATCACGGAAGATCATTTGGGGGCCATTTTTTTTTCGGATTACGGGCCTGTGGATGGGATATGTTGCATCAAAATTAAGTCGGGCATTTCCACCAGTGATGTTGATGTCCTGATGACATTGACACGGCCAAAGTTTAATGAGATACCCAATATCATTTCCTGTGGTATTTTTGTTGTTGTCGAGGGTCGTCGCCCCCTCCTGTTGGGCTTGTGGTGCGGCCAGACACCTGGTCAAGTTGTGTCCAACCAGGAAGCCAGTACCACAGACGAAGCAGGCATCTCAACCAACACCAGAGCAGCCCAGGGAGGAAGTAACATAGGCCCCGGTAGTGAATGAATTGAGGTAGTGAGGAAGGGGGCGAAGGCGTCAACTCCCCAGCAGGATGATCCAAACAAGGGTGCTGCCAAACAGCACCAGAAGCAGGATGTCCCCAGCAAAGGAACTGCTAAGTCTACTGAGAAGCAGCTGAAGCAGCGGGAGCAGCGACAGAAACTGCAGGAGCAGCAGAGTGAGCAGCAACGGCAGCCGGGCAGCCGGGCAGCAGAAGCAGGAGCAGCCGGTGCAGCCAAAACAGCAGGCGGAAAAAGAGGTCCAACCTGAACAAGTGGTGGAGGAGCTACCTCAACTAGACCTCTATATGGAGGAAATTCCTTCGCCTCGATCTTCATCATTAAACAGAGGGTGGCGAGGACGAAGAGGAGGAAGAGGACTTTATTTCCAACACTAAGAAAGAAAAGAGAGCGGGCCGAGTAGGGATGAGAAAGCCCAATCCGCACCTACTTCGCCAGCTAGAGCTGAAAAGGATTTCCAGCAAGGTAAGACAAGGAGCCGCCACTCCTCTCCTATCAGGGCTCAGTCTTCCCAGTCTTCCTCCTCCAACCAATCCCAAGGAAAGAAGAAGAGGCAACTGCCCAAAGGAGAAAAGATTTGTGCTGTGGACTGTGAGTTCCTTCAGAGGGACCTTTTCTCCCAGAGGAAAGCCTTCTTGAGGCCTCTTTTCAAATGCACCTCTGTTGATGGGAAGTCAATAAAGGACCCAAGAAACTTCCCAGGCACTCCCACTGTTATTACATTGATTAGGGACACCGGGGAAAAACTTATAGTATGGGATTATGCAGCAGAAGCCAAAAATGCATTTCCAAAGTTCCAGATGGTGCAGATAGAGTCGGTGGAGCTTAAAAAGTTATCTCAATATTGCACAGAGAGGAGGGCCCCAGTTCTTCTCCACCCCTCTCTATATAGGGCAATAAAATTAAATTTTCCCACAGACGTCAGCGGTATTGTCACAGAAGGACAAATTACGTCCGATGTAGGTACTGGGAGTCTGGAGTAAGGCAGCCCGCTTGCTTCGTGATTTCTTGTCGTTTGGTGTAGACGTGGCCGCGATCCAGGAGACACATTTTGTTTGCGACGTCGATGCCATTGTGCTGTCTAACGACTTTGTCGTCTATTCAGCGTACGGGGACCGGCAGGCCAGATATGTTTCTTTGTTGTTCAAACGTCCCCTGGGGGCGAGGGTGGACCTTGTCCATGTGGGCGCGGAGGGCCGGTTGGTCGTGGCCGATATTGCCAGAAACAGTGGTTCGTTTCAGGTCGTTGCGGTTTATGCGCCCAACGATCATAGGGAGTGTGTCGACTTTTTCCGTCGGTGGGGACCGTTCCTGGTGGATTCTTCGCGCTTAGTCTTAATGGGAAACTGGATGCCATCCTGAACCCCAAGATATACAGGGGGCGGAGTGCTAGCGGGAAGGCAACATTTGATCGTAGCTTGGTTGATCGGCGAGTTTGGGCTCGTCGATAGATACCGGGTCGATCATCTGGGGCGGGAGATGTGGATGTGGACTCGTAATTGGCCATCTCTCCAGGTATCCAGCTACCTGAATAGAATGTTAATCAGAAGAGTCGACCTAGATTTATTACATTGTCTCACATTCCACCGTTTAGACTATTCGGATCATAAACTCGTCTGCGCCCGGATGGTGTTAGGCAGTAGGCCTAGAATGGCTGGACACTGGAAGTTCAATCTGTCCTTACTGGACAACCGGGACATTCAGTAACAGTTGACTAGATTAGTGCAGCAGGAATTAGTGGGGGCGGTTATTGGGAGTAGGTGGTGGCAGAGGCTTAAGGATAGGATTAGGTCCTTCACCACTGAATATAGCCAACGACTCTCCCTAGATAAGGCTAAAAAGGTGAAGGCTCTAGAGGATAGTCTGTCCCGGGCAGTGGCTGGGGGGATTCCCACGAGATAGCCATAGCTAGACAGGCCCTGAAGCGTGAGGCTAGCAAGCGCTATCAGGGTCAGGTAGTTAGACATAGGTTAAACAATATGTCTAACGAAGCCGTGAACATGGGCGCAGAATTGCGCAAGAAAGAGATCCGTCGAGGTTCTTATCGATACATTCGTGAGGTCACTACCCCTGAGGGCTTTACTCTGAGGTCGACCAGAGATATGTATGAGGCGTTTCGGCAGCATTCCGAGAACCGTTTTACCAAGGAGCCTGATACAGTGGCGACGAGTTTCGTAGCTATTTGGCTGACTTTCCTCGGCTTTCGCCGACTGAAGCGGCTAGCTGCGAGGGTGAGATCACAGAGGGCGAAGTCTATTTGGCACTGAAGAAGGTCGGCAGAGGCAAGTCGCTGGGATTTGATGATCTGCCCAACGAAATGTACTTGAGGCTGTCGCACATCTTTGTCCCGATTTTGACAGTGGTGTTCAACAACTGGTTCCGGCAGGGGTCCATCCCCGACCGGATTTCCAGGGGTGTGATCACGCTGTTGAAAAAGGGCAAGGGTGTTGGGAGGGATTTACATGATTATAAGCCCATAACTCTGCTAAACACACGTTAAAGATTTTGGCAAAGATCCTGAAGGAGCGTTTGCAGTCAGTTATCGCAAGCTTGTTGGGACCCGAGCAAACTTGTGCTGTGAGAGGACGAACAATTCAAAGCAACCTGCATCTGATCCCCACGATCATAGAGTAAAAGACGACGAGAAAGCCGCGCTGATCAATTTGGATCAGTCCAAGGCATTTGACAGGGTAGGTTATCAGTATCTGGCTGCTGTCCTGCAGGCCGCCGGATTCAAACCCGACTTCTGCAAGTGGATTAGCCTCCTGTATCGCTCCCCCAGTGCTGTGGCTAGGGAAGCGGGAAGCGGTCGCGCGTTTTTGCGCTGTCACTGTTGGTCCGACAGGGGTGTCCGCTGTCGCCCCTAATTTATGCTTTGACGTTGGAACCCCTCCTTCGCCGGCTGAAGGACAGGGCATGCAGTCCAGCCCTACGCGGAATTGCTTTTTTACCTGGTAAAGCTCGAGCCTGAGTTTCTGCGTACAACGTCCGAAACGTTGTAATAAATATGGCGATAAATATGAGGACAATAGTCCGAATAATGTAAATAGTGTACATAATACTTCGTCTCAGAAATATAGACAGATACAGCGGCCTCTCTTATTATTTTGAGGGGTGGACAGTTCCTACTAGCATTGTTTTGTTTTAGTTGTATCCTTTATTTACATTTTGAGTTTGTTTTGGGGGTTCACCTTCTCTCCCCCATCATTTCATGAATCATGAGATTTTTATTTATATATATTTATGGACTTTTAAATTTTTATGGCATGGGGTGTTTTGTAGGTTCCCTTGCCAGATGTGGTATTTTGGTGTATGTAGGATTGGAGGTGATGGATAAATTCTTGTGGTAAATGTGTCAATTATAATGAATGAATGGGTCGCGAGTCGGTTTAACTAGGGCTAGGACAGCTAAGGAAGACCAGACCCTCCTTCCCCCTTTGGCCGTGTGCCACAATTTTATATTTTTATACAAAATAAATATCTGTATTGATAAAGTGTAATAAAGCTTATCTTTAAGTTTATTCGGGCTTTCTGTTTTCACTACACTGGTATCCCTTATAACATATTAACTAGTTCAATAAGTCACCTTTGAAAAATGTATCAGGTTTCAAATTCCGTCCTCATTAATTGAAATTTTTTTCTTGTATATTTCTTTGATTGTATTACTTTGAATCTTTCGGGTTTATGAGCAATGTTTATCAAAAAGAGTGTCATTCGAACATCTGCCTGTTTGAAAATGTCTTCGATGTAGATAGTGAATTTTTTTTTTTTTTCACATAAACTTTTATAACGATGAACTAATCGGTTTTATAATAATTTTGATATTTCGCGTTGAATGACTGGTATTCAATATCGGAAGTGTATTAGGATATTAATCTAATTTCATATCCCACGTTCGGTCAGTATAGAAATAAAGCGTATAGAATAAAGAATCATATTTTTAAATTATTGGTTATATAATGTTAAAGAAAATTTAGTTTTAAACATAAATAACAAATTCTTGATTATCACGCTGATAGCTGAAAGTACGTCTTCAGGTTTTACTTTTACTTTTTCCCGTGCTTTTTCGAACAGGGGTAGAATGGCAGTCTTTCTACACTATCCTTTGACACCACAGTCCTTTCTTCTCACTATCCTCTGTCTAGGGGTTCTTGCATATTTCGTTTCGAATCTACCATCAACTCTGTGTCATTTGCATATCTTCTGTTAAGATTATGTCTACTAATAATAAATTTTGCTTCTAGTTTTCGCCTTACTGTATAGATGAAATAAATCAAGTGAAAAAAACGCATCTAATTAGTTTAAAAGGTGAGATAGATAACAGAATAAAGTTTAATTACAAATTAAATGCTAGGTTTAAGAAAGAAATTCACTGAAAAAGCTTACATTATAGTAATACGCCTACCCACGAATAAAATGTGTAGGAATTTCATGCCACAAATTTTGAAGGGATCCCTGCTAGACCATGCCTTAAAGAAATACAGTATTCTCACAAGTAGAACTTACAACTCAGGAAGGGCTTTATCTATGTAAAATGCGTGTGATCTTTAGTTGTTTTATTTATATTTTTTTTACAAAATGTTCAATGAAAATATCATGATGCCATTTCTGACCTTATGCCTTTGGTTGACCAGGAAGAAAATGAGTATACAACAGAAATCAAAGGAAATGATGATGATAATACTAATACTACTTCTACATTTACTACCACTACTACTTCTAGTACTACTACTACTACTACTACTACTAATAATAATAATAATAATAACAATAATAATAATTGCGATTATTCTTTTACAAGGTAGAAATAAATTATCGAAGATAATTGTGAACATAATTATACAGAGAGCACCTGTATAAAGAAAAGTAATCTCTGACGAACCTCTTGATCCATTTCTTTTGGGTTATAACCCAAAAGAAATGGATCAAGAGGTTCGTCACCTACTCCTACCCTATACCTCCTTATTCACCTTTCAATGAGCATAATTTCGGCATAGCAACAGACACTAAAAACTACAGCATTAAGCACAACGTTCTGATTAGTTAAAAATGAAACATCTCCACACTAAAATCTAAATTTCTGTCTGGGAGCCAATAGTCAGGTATAAAAATGTTGACCCCCAGACAGCATAAAAAGGCATTTCACAAGTCACACGACTCCTTGTCACCCCGACGAACATCTACAATCTTTGTAGATTTCACCTCACAAGAATATCATATGAGAACAACACTATAAATTTTATTTCTACAACCTTTCATCTGCTCAACCTCAAATCCGGTGGGTCTTTCAGCTAAGTGTATTTCTCATTATGAAAGTTATAATATGTATTATCCACTACTGTAATAAATGTTTTACTTATCTAACTCAGTAGTAATCTCAATTTCATATTATTGATTGCAGCAGAAGAAAGAAGGAAAAATCTTGACCAACAGATACAAAATGATGCAACAAGAACAAGAACACGCAAGCTCAAACTTTCTACTTTCCTCCTTTTTTTTCCCCCCAATGTTGACCGCAACAAGAGTCATTATATCATAAAAAAACGGAACAGCGCGGAAACAAGTAAATATTATTCATGTGAACAAAAAGATGATATATAGGAAGTGAATGCAGCAAGCTGACTCAAAAGTAACCAAAGAAGCAATCATCTTATTGTAGGCTTCTTTGGAAAAGACTGTCCCAGTTTTTAGGATTTTTTTTAAATTTTTTTTTTACTGGCAACATTTCTGTCAGAGATTTTAATATCTTTGAACATTTAACTAGGAATCAAACAAAACATTTAACACATCCAGAAATTGATTATTTTTAATAGAATCAGTAATTGAAAGAGATAATATAGCATAAGTTACCGGCCTTTATTAACTTAACAGTCTCGTTTAATTGTTTAGTTGCAGCACCTAAAATTGTTTTTACTTCAGAATCCCCAGTGGGTTGTATATCCTTAGACCATTTTAGCTCTTGTATTACGTACTTAGTAAGGTAGTAACTAACTCTAACTTCCTGTGTCGAAAAGACAGTTTCTTTTCTTTTCTTTTTTTTTGTTGTTTTGTTTATCCTTACCAACTATGCCTGGGTGTATGAAAGAATGATACTGTGAATTCACGTTGGCACACACGCGTGAGTATAGGGACACTCCTATTTTATGTTTTTATTACACATATGGGACTAACATGTCCATTGGATTAACATTTATTACATTTAATTAGTAGCTTATTCTGTGGTCCCGAGCAAGATTGTGTTATGTTTGGGGTTAGTACACTTAAAAAAAACAGCTTTACTTCTTTACATCTATTCTGTCTAGAACTAAATGTGGTGTAGCTTGGACATCGACTCATAGAATGTCCGTCTACTTTACAAAATTTACAATGAAGCCTTATTTAAGCTGGTAGCGAAGTTCTTTTAGACTGATACGATTTTTTCTCCTTGTATGTGATTTTCTGCTTCCCATCACGTGGTTTAAAGCGTTCCTCAAAGGTGCCGGAAGAATTCAGAGGTTTTCTTTTCGTTTTTGAAAGGGTTTTTTTATAGCGTCCCCATAATTTTAAAAAATGTCCTTGATAGGAAGAATAATTAATTCCTACCCTATGCACCAGTTCTCGTTGTAGGACGTTTGGAGAGCACTATGTGACTCACAAGTTTGAGACCCAATGTATCTTCTTTCAAGAAATCTAAATTATATTCAACTTTTAGTTCTCAAAGATTGGCTCTTACTTCGGATATATATTGCTTGATCCCCACCAAGTCTACATCGTAGTTGCGAGTGGCATTTAAAATTTGTTTGAAAATTTCGTCCACAATGAATGGGGTGCTTAAAAATTCTTCTGTTAACAAATTTATTGCTACTTCAAAATTTTCTTCCTCTAGCATTAAATGGGAAATTAATTGTGATGCGTATCCTTTTAAGTAGCTTTTTGGTAACGCTAGTTTTGTGCTTCCTGAGCGTATAGATGTGACGCAGTTATTAAACTATGAGAGATAATTTTTAAATAAAGGGTTCTTTCCGCTAAATGTATCACATAAGCTAGGTACCCCCAATAATTCGGTAAAAACAGTATAACATGATGATAAAAGGCCCCAAACTTAATAAAAACAAAGTTTTAACCTCAAAATGTTTATGTTATTATTAAGAGGAAAGTACAAAGTATTGTCTAATTACTTTTAAAATTTCTTTCCTCCTTTCTAACACGTTCCAAATTTGGCTAAAAAAATTCGTTTTTTTTTTTGTCAACTTTGTAAGACTTGTTGTAATGGACATTTTTAGTGTAGCAGTTTCCATTAAATTGAAAATACTTGCAAAAATCAAATAATTGTCTGATTTTAATGAAACTTTCAGGACTTATTCAAAAATGAATTAATTTATTTTTGAAATTTTTATTTTTAGAAAATCTTTGTAAAAATATTTTTTACAACTGTTAACACCTCCACTTCCGTAGCTTAATTTTGTGAAATTTTCTAGAATTTTAAATAGTTCGCAGATTGTTTTATATTACTTATAAGCAGGACTTCTTGAAGAAAATAAATCATCAATTTCTATTTTCATAACTACTACCAACTGTTTAAAAATCTGCTCTAAATCTTAAAATAAAAAATGCAATAAAACTATCTAATTAGATAGGCTTTCGTTTGCTTTTATAAATAATATACATTAAGGACATTATTGTCTGAAGAAAAAATTTTCGATGAATAATTAATTTTTACAAGAATTGTTTGCATTTTTAAAAAAATATTTCAAGAATTGTTTCACTTTTCTTTAAGTTTAAAAAATGTTTTAAAATTCTTCCAAACAGAATACGAGGTAGGTTATTAAGTTATTAATTGAAGATTATATTTACTAAGCAAAAATTAAAATCTTAATACAAATTATACTTACAAAACTTTTTACCATAATTACAGATATTTTTTGCGTCAAAATGTTATATTTTTTTACTATGGTGTATCGTAAGTGATATTATGGTTAAAAGGTCACTGTTCCAAGGCTTATCCTCTTTAGAGATAACTCTTTGACATCAAGGTTTTCGGCTGCGGGCAATACTTTCATTTCACTACTGTGCTTTATCGTCCCTACGTTTCAACAGGTTTCTTTTTTAAATCTTGAAGGGATGATTTTTAATATTTTTATTTCCTATTTCATTAAAGATTTTTAATTTTTCTATGTATTTATCTTACTTTATATAGTGTGTATACCTTTCATAGTGTATGTCATACATAATTTGTTTTATTTATTAGTCTTTTACTTATTTAATAAAAATAATTTAATTTGTTTTTAGTTTATTTTATGTTTCTTTTCTTTTTTACGAGTTAAATAAAATAACTTTAGCAAATTCATAACGATCAAAGTAAAGTAATTAATAATAAAGAATATAAATATATTATCTCAGTTGGTTAGAAAATTAATAGCTGAGAGTGAGTTAATAATTTAATAACTGAGATAATATAATTAAAATTATTATATTATCTCGGTTATCAATTTAAAAATTTAATAATTGAGAGTGAGATAGTTATTAAATTATCTCACTCTCAGTTATTAAATTAGAAATCAAATTGAGAAAATAAAATTATCTCATTATCAATTTAAACAATTAATAACTGTGTGATATAATTTAATTATTAATATAATATTAATTTTATTAATTATTATCTTACTTATTAAATTACAAATGTAATAACTTAATGTAATATTAATAATTAATAAAATTATTTATCATTATCTTAGCTATTAAATAATGAAATACCATTATAGAGTAACTCAATAATGTAAGAAATTTTTTTATAGTATTTTAAATTATTATAAGGAAAAATCGTTCTTATTTAGAATTCGTAAAATTATGTCAATTCTGGTGCACCATACTAAACCTGTCAACAGATTCAGCCATCAAATTATCGATGGAGACGTGAAAATAACAAGATCCCGAGATCAAGAAATGTTTGTCTAGAAAATTTTATACTGTAAGTAAGTGATATTTGTTTCAGAACAGATTAATTTAACTTTATATTTGCTAATTTTACGAAAGTAACATTTCAAAAATATACATTTTATTTTAGCGGGATTTTCAAAAGCGAAAAATAAGTTTCGTTTACGTTTCTTTAAAAAAAGCAAAAAGTAGCCGTTTTGATTGTTTTTTTCGGAAGAATCGACTAAAAATCATTCAAATTTCTATTTAAAATACTCCACAGTATATTTTTTTCTTGAATTGAAAATATAATCCTTTAGCGTTCAATTGAAGCGGTTGGAAAGCTTCGAAAAGGATTTTTTCCTTTATGAAAAATACATTTAAAACCTTACCTTTACGAAATTTTTGTAGGTACCTACATAAGACTGTATATTTGTCTATGTGGTATTTATATCTCTTCCTACTCCAACTGTAGAAGCTATTATAGACACTAAAAAGGGTTCCTTTATCGAAAATCGTTTATAACATTGATTGCATCTTGTCTGTTATTAACCCACATGTTTCTTAGTCTATTTTGGCTTCTATTTTATCGTTTAGACATGGTATTTCTTTTTACCAGCCATGAATTAATGTCTTAATGTCTTTTATTAAATTTTCATTTTCTACAATTTCCAATGTTGCATTAATTTTTATTTTATAACTTTCTCTACTGAGGAGAAGGGATTTAACTCCTTTTAAACTTTTAAAATTTTCCACTTTTTCAGACTGAATTATATTTTTCGTCACGAAACAGAGTTATATTTTATGTTCTTAAGAACAGTTTAGAAAAGCTGTTTCCAGAGAACCTTATTTAAATTGTTTTTCCACGTGCTTTACGTTCTTTTTAAAAACAGTTAAGAAAAGATTTTCTCAGAAAACTTTGTTGTCGCCACGAAGCAAAGTTATGTTTTACGTTCTTTTTAAAAACTGTACAGAAAAGTTGTATTTTAATTTAGGCACATCTAGGTTTAAACAATTAGTGACTCAAAAAGTTACCCGAAATCGCTATATTTGTAAGATATAAAGATTTTCCGCTTACAATTAAGATCTACAATGTCAAAGACAATGGCAGACACACTTGAAGAAGAGAAGCAACACAACAACCGTATTATTTTTGAAGAGTTTAATGGACAGAAAAGGGTGTATGCACAATAGGTAAAAAGAATGCTTGAAAATATAATTTATATTTACGGACTTAACTATTAGGAGAATGTCCAAGTAACAAGTGGACTTCGCGGCTTCTGTAATGCTTTAACGTCGGAAGTGACAGTTCTAATCAATGTGTTCTACGGCTGCGAGTTCCAAAAGAGGAACACGTCATGGTATTTAGATGACAGAGAGTAAAGACGGGGAACGTCTTGTCACTGAAGGTCCCAGCAAGCAAAAGAGGAAGAGGGTTCGTAAAAACCGCTTTCGTGAGTTTGTTGAAAATCTAAAAAGGTAGCCTGTGATTGGTTGTTTTTCATCCAATCACAAGGCACCCAGTTAGCGACTCCGTAATAATTTCAGTATTCTCCCCCAAAACAAAATTGCAATATGAAATCATCGCAACATAATTTTTCACACAGTTGCAGGTTGTTTTGTTTTTTAAGGCAAAAATAGCCAAAGATGAAAAGTTCACAGAAAAGTTGATTTTTCTTTTTTTTTAAGGCAAGAATAGCCAAGGATGAAAAGTTCACAGAAAAGTAGATTTTTCTTTTTGTATGTAAAGAAATTCTCATTTTGGTGTACTAATAGGACTATAGAAATTTCATCCTTTCAATCATATAGTACAATATCATTAACACTTTGTTTTCTTTGTTCAGCAACATGTACCCTATAAGCTAAGGTATGTGAAGACTATAAGTTTTAAATAGAACTGAATTTAATAGTATACATAGGGATTATTGGGAGAGTTTTTACTACCTTTTAAATTTTTAGTCCTTTTAGGATCTTAGGATCTTAGTATCTGGTATATCATTAGAGACCTTTGATTTTGCAACATTTTCCTATCACACACTCCCTTCGAGTCCGAAGAACATCTATAAGTGAGAGGTTTTTGGTTTATAGCACTCTGAACAACGAAATTACAGTAAGGAGATCAAAATATCTAATTCGGGAACGCCCAATTGTTTTATACAAACATGATTTAACAGTCCTGATCATACGTTCCCATGTACTCCCAACCCAAGCAGCATATAGAGGTATTCTGATGTGCTTAATATTATACACTTGGAAGTGTTCATTGAATTCAGAGGAGGCAAAAACTTCCTCTATAAGATTGCAACCAGCTATAAAGGATCTGGCATTATCGTTGTAAATATGAGATGGGATTTTATATATATTAGTAAATCTAATCAGAGCCAGAACAAATGAGTGGGTGCTCATGTCTTTAACCAACTCTATGTGTACAGCTCTAATATTGAGGCAAGTAAATATAAGCATGTACATTTTACTAACTCCTTCGTCACCCTTTACCCAAACATGTCCAGTATAGTCAATCCCAGTATGTAAAAATGGTTTAACGAGATTTACTCGGTGTTTAGGAAGATTGGTAACCTTAGGATACTTGAAAGCAAGGTTATTAACTTTTTGGCACAAGACGCACCTAGAAATTACTTTTTTGACGGCTTGTCTCCCCCTGAGCATCCAAAACCCTGAAAGGTGGATTTTGTTTAAGGTTGACTGAATTCCCAGATGTTTACATCTTTTGTGATATTCCACAATCATAAGTTCAGTCAGATCATGATCCTTAGCCAATAAGACAGGATTGATAACTTCATAATCATAAGTAGTGATTCTACCTATTCTACCCTTAGTCCTGATTATCCCCCTTTCATCTATGAATAAGTTTAAATTTTCTAATAATTCTGGTACTTTTTTAACTTGAGGAGATTGAAGGTAAGCAAGTTCTGTAGGAAGGCTTTGCTGCTGCATTACCTTAAGTAAGTAAATTTTAGCACAACTACTAGGATCCAGATCCACATGTTTTAGTTTATTTCGGATTTTAAATATATTGGTAGTAACATTAATCAATCTATTAAAATCCGAGTATTTATCAAAGGGTATCACCGGTTGAGGTTCAACGTTAGCTACAGTGTAATTTAATGACGTAGTCTGTACAATGGATTTATTTTTTGAACTTAGGCACTGAAGTTCGCTTGATGGCCATTCTATGGGATTTTTGCTGAGCCATTCAGGTCCTAAGGTCCAACGGCTTAGATTCTGTTGAAACTTTTCAAAGGTTACTCCCCTTGTGAGCAAGTCGGCAGGGTTCTGGTCAGTAGGAACATATCTGAATTTTACAGATAAGGATTTCTTTTTTTTTCAGTTCCTCAGGTGCCACCTCAAAACGTTCGATGATACCTTCCCGCTCCTGCTGATGGAATACCTCAACATAGTCATTGAGTAATTTTTGTTGCTCGAGCTTTTTAACTACTCTGTTCAAAACTGAAAGAGCAACTCTGTGATTGGAAGGCACAGACTTTATTTTGTCCTCATGCCAGGGGAGATTAACGTGATAAGCGTTATCTCTGAATTCAATGGATTTTTCAAATTCCATAATTTTATTTTTATCATAATCACAAATGGCTTCGTCTTCCGGAGATATACCCAGCGAACCTACATCAAACATTTTCTCTAAATTCCTTTCTACTTGACTTTCGTCAAAAATTTCAACAAAGGGGTCAGGGTAATTCTTTATAGGATTCTTTACAAAATTCACTCTAGTGTCTGAGCATGTAGAATATTTAGGCACTATGGCATAATAATTCTGTTGAAAATCTTTACTCTGTACTTTTTTAGGGGTACTTTAATTTTCATATGAAATATGTTGGCAGTTGCCTAACGGGGAAATGCCTGTAGGAAACTCCCAAGCAGAGCCCTTCATGCAGTCCACCATTTTGATGTTCTTCATAAATTGAATTACATCGATGCCTAAGAAACCGTGAACCCTAATATCATTTTTTTCGTGCAAAAAAGCTAGTTTGTAATTTAATTTAAGTAAATTATTCTTAGCAGATTTAAAGTTATCGAATCTTAAGTTCATATCGAATTCATCATCGATAAGAAGAGGTAGGGGCAAGGAATTACCCTTATTTACTTCAATCCCCACTACAACTTGGTTTAATTTTTTCTTTTTAGACCCTAAAAACGTTTTTACGTCGTATTCCACTGGAGTGAGGAAAGGTCTATAGCACCCTAATTTTTCAATAACTTGCTTAGAGAAATAAGTCCTTGTATCAAAGAGGCAGTTCAATTTGTATTTACGTGTCCCTTTAGAAACAGTAATTGCCACTATCGGTAAAATGCTCCTGTGTGCCAGTGTTGGTACACCCGTGTGTGGAAGCAGATGAACTGTTTCCACTCTTATCTCCTTCATCAAAAGGGGGGTAATGTGGCCTCAGGATTTGCAATTTGCACATTTTCGAGGTAATTTATTTGCTTTGCCATAGCAGTCTTCCGTTCTATGACTAGCACTTGTACAAAAAGAGCACAAGCCCATCTCCCTACACCTAGAACGTCTCGATTCAAGGGAGGAATATTTTGAACAATGGTTCATGGTGTGCCCGTTGATGTTGCAAAATCTACAATGTCTAGCAATTTTGCTAGATTTTATTGCAAAGTTTTCCAATGTTGGAACATTTTTCTTTGCGTTGTTGTTCTTAGTATAGTTCCCTTCCCGCGACTTGAAATTGTCTTGGTGGGAATTAGGATTTTTTCAAAAACCTGTTTTAATTAAGATTTTTATAACCTTGTTGTAAGTATTAAAATCTGATTGATTTTTGGGTTACTGTCAACTTTCCGGATTAATTCTTTTTGAAGATTTGAGAGTAATTTTGAAAAAATTATATGGCTGATTAGTTCATAGCCTGGAGTGTTTTCTTCAAAAAAATCCAAATTATACGAGTTAATTCAGATAGGTCAGCTTTAATTTCTGACAAAAATCTTTTTATGTTGACAAACTCTGGGTCATATCTAGGGGTACTGCCCAGCAATTGTTTAAAAATTTCATCAATAATGAGAGGAATATCCAAAAATTCCTTTCTCAACAAATTGATGGCCACTTCAAGATTTTCATCTTCTAACGAAAGATGAGACACTAACTGAGACGCGTAGCCAGTTAAAAAAAAACTTTTTAAAAGCGACAGCTTGGCCTTTTTTGAGTGTACAGCGTCCACACAGTTTTCAAATTGAACCAGGAAATTTTTAAATTCAAATTTACCGGCTTGTATTCCACTGAATTTAACACACTTCAACCTTGGGGCTGAAACGCACGAGATTGTGAGTGGCACTTGTGGATTTTGAACTGGGACGGATTCTGTATTGGAGCTAGAAATATTCTCTTCCAGTCCCGAGAGCCTTTTAAATATGTTGTAAACGAACTCCGCCCCTAACTGTTCGTCTTCCAACATACCGCTTTTTTCTAAATTAATATCGGCTTTTTCACAAGCTTCACTTATTTTTGTGTTAATTGCGTCGACCGCTGTCAACCATTTATTTATAAGGCTTTCTTGTTTTTTAAAACAAGTCTTATTTAAGGATGCTTCTGCTGAAATTAATTCAACGGCAAAAGTTATTTTCCTTTTAAAGGAATCCCTATTAAAAATTAAGGCTCTACCACCCTTATTCCTTTTAAAGTCATTCATCCTGCTGAGCGAACGATATCTACACAAACAAATTAAGAACAAAGGAAATAAAAAAGGATGGGTGAAACTTGACCCCTACAAATCCTAGTAGTAAACACCAAAATGGGATTGGCGTGTATACCTTTTCCTCAAGCGACGTCACGTTTTGATATCAATTTACACAAATCTATTTTGTGTTAAATTATTTCACGTGGTTCTTACTTTCTTAGCGTAAAACGCTAGTTTCAACTGTTTGCAAATTATTTTTTTAGCGTAAAACGCTAGTTTCAACTGTTTGAAAATTATTGGGATTTTCCCAATTATATTTGGTAACGAAAATATTGTGACGCCGGCAAGAAGAAAGGAACACAAACACAGATGGAATTGTTTGAAAATACTTGTATTGTAGGAGAGGAAAGTTTTCTTGCAAACAGTCGGGTTTGCAGAACTTATCTGAAAGATGCGTCCTTTTAACGGTTTTACATTTCCTGTGTCGTTTTGGCTGGGTTGAAGAAATAGTGCCTTGACTTCTGTTCTTCAGTTGCTGTCCAAATCCTCACAAGTCATGGTATTTAGATGACGGAGAGTGCAGACGGGGAACGTCTTGTCTCTGAAGGTCCCAACAAGCAAAAGAGGAATAGGGTTCGTAAAAACCGCTCTTGTGAGTTTGTTGAAAATCTAAAAAGGTAGCCTGTGATTGGTTGTTTTTCATCCAATCACAGGATACTCAGTTAGCGACTCCGTAATAATTTCAATATATCACTTACTACCAAAAGACGTTGGGACCTTCAGAGACGTGGTGTAGTTATGTTCTACAAAACATTTCTTTTTCAAATGTGCGAATAAGTGTCCCGTTTACATCTGTAAGAATACATTTTGACCCAAGAGGCAGGATTAATTGATACCTGCCCATCCCACAATTATATTAAGAAGAATTAGAATTAGCATGCATCTGCAAAAAGCAACTTCTGACGCACCTTTTAGTAGTTCCTGTTGTCATTGGTCACCAGTCCTCTAGTTTTCTAACTTTTTCTTGTAAATATAAAAGCATAGTTTCGTACCCGCATGTGATTGCTACTTATAAGGGTTTCGTATTATCCCAAAATCAGCTGTGTAAAACTATATGATTTTCCTTTGCTCTTAGAAAGGTGAACGTGACAGGAAGTGGAAATTCCACGTCCATTAATTCTTCTGATAAAATTAAAACTGCGTAAGTGAAAATTTGCAGCTTGAATTAATACTTTCTACTTTGAAATTTGCTTCAAAGTACAATATCTACTCCTCTATTGAGGAAAGGAAAATATCTTTTAATATTTCTGCAGAAAAAATAACGATTTGGAAGAAAAAAGAAAAACCGTTACTTTCAACATTAACCAAACATTAAACTTTGAAAAGCAATGGTGACAAATTCACCACTTGGTTACAACCAAAAGAGCGTTCTAAGCTAATTATGGAAATCAAAAGTATTATTATTAAGCGTAATAAACAATTAACAATAATACTTGAGGCAGTAAAATAAGTTATTTAATTGTTCTATTACGTCGATATCCCGATTTAGTCTTCATCACTCGCAATAAGGTAAGAAAAACACTGATGTTTGCAAATAAAATTGTATACCTTTTATTACAGAGAAAATGAACAGAGAGAAGGAAATTGCAAACATGGACATAGCAGGAGTTTTTCAGGAAAAGAGCAAACAACCCAGCAGTCCCACCCCGGCAAAATTCTGAATATTTTTGACGATCCTGTGGTATATGAGGTCCTAATCTGCAACTTGTTTGGCTTATGCTCAAGGATGAGTGCCTGGATGGTCATGTGTAATATTGAAAAATATTACAAAATATGTGATACTGCTATGTTATATATTGTATTTCCATATTCCCCACCCACTGAAATAACTCACGAAAATTTAACCTACATCAAAAATATATCTTTTATATCTTATATTTTATGCCTATTTATGTATTTAATTTGTAAGCATTGAGGTGTGTACTGGAGTGCGGAGCGTATTAAATGTTGAGAAAGGTAGATATTTTCACAGATGGCTTTTCTTCTTTTCCTACTCAAACTTAATTTGCTCAAGTCTTTTTCTTCTTTTATTTTTCATACTTTCCCCTCCTCATTCTTTTCCGCCTAATTTTGTTTTCTTCAACCGGATTGGTTGAAGAAAACAAAATTAGGAGGAAAAGAATGAGGACATCTTTCCATTCTGACATCCAGGTATATAAAACTTATAAACAAGCTTAATGATTACGCATGCGTTTTAACCGATATCGGTATGCACAGGCTTGTCTTTTTCCAATAGGTAATAAGCCAACAGGTTGAACAGAAGTATACTTTTTGGTTGGTCACGTGCACACCAAACGCCCGGTTAACACTGTAACCATGTATGAAAAACCGAAAATAAACTGGGAAGATATATTGGTTATCATTGCATACTTTGTTATTGTTATAGCCGCAGGAATATTTGTGAGTATTTTAATTGATTATTTTCAAAATATTAACATGTTGAAAATGAAGCAACAATAAACATATTTCCAGATAATGTAAAACTTCTTGTTCGTTTTATCTTGACATAACTTATCTTTGTTGTTGTTGCCATTTTAAACGGCAACTGTAAACATTTTCAATGTCCTTCTAATCATTGTAATACTTTGTATCTAAATATTTTCTGCTTGAATGGTTCTTATACTTAAATAAAAAGAGATATATTTATCACTATAAATCTCTATTTATCTCCTATCTATCTATCTATCTATCTATCTATCTATCTATCTATCTATCTATCTATTTCTCTTTACATATATATATATATATATATATATATATATATATATATATATATATATATATGTATGTATATAAAGAAATTCTTATTATGGTTGTCACAGGGCATAAGTACATCCTGTAACAATGATTAAGCATTTCCTATACAGATTGGATATTTAGAATATGCATTGTATTGATGAAAATCAGTGGTTAATTTGAGTGTCTT
>OZ038520.1:31534800-31694800 GCA_964036315.1 Acanthosepion esculentum
AGAGCATTCTGCGCAAAGACAGAGACGCAACTGAATGATGATAAATAAACGTGTTACAAACTACTTTATAGTATACACCCTAAAAAAAAAATCGAAATGAATTTATTGAAACAGAGTATCTAAACAACAAAGAAAATGAAAAATTACGTCAATTTATGTTTGAAAACAAAACGGTTGAATCCGTAAAAGAAAAAACAATACAAATTTTATTTCTACACTTGAAAATATTCTCTTAAAAAAGTATTCTCTAAAAAACAAAGTAATTAACGTAATTTTTCAGTTGACCATATGAATATACAACAGCGTTTCTAAATTCTTCTAGTTGCTAACGACATTTTGCTGTTTATAGATACTCTGTTTCAAGAAATTCATTTCGTTTTTTGTCTTAAAAAGTCCACATCGGACGAAACGTGTCGGCTAAACAACAGTTTTCCTATTGTCTTTTTCCTTAATATATATATATATACATAATTTCTAACATGCTCGTTACGGAAATGTTAGAAAATTACCAATAAACTTTAAATTTTGTTTTTCTTGCATCAGTGGGGAAGCGACCAAAGATTAGTGCAGGGTGCGATGGATAAATTGTTGTCTAAATTACGCAAAAATGAAAATAACACTGGCATCTCCTTTCAACAAATATAAATTATTATATATGATTTTACAAACTTACAGTGAAATTTTAAAACAAACTTCCAGATAGCTAGATTATGAGTCTAAGGAATAAAATGAGTGATTAAAAAATGTAACCCTAATAAATATAAAACTAAAATGAAAATATTAAAAATAAAATTGAGTCCCGGTATCCGTCGCGTGGAATGTGACTACTGTTTCTTTGTTTCCTGGAAATTCCCCGCGTACCGGCAGGCGATGGTACGCGTACCGGCACCGGTACGCGTACCACACTTTGAGTAGTACTGGTCTAGATGGTTTTAATTCTCCCTTTGATATTTACTTTCTCTCACCGTCTTCTCAGGCTCTTTGGAATTGTTCCCAATGCCCACATAACAGTTGGAACGACTGTCACCGTCATATTCTACAATATCATAAACTATTCAACAATGTCAAATTTTTTTATCTAGTTTTTCACTTTATTTTGTTATTGATGATGATAATAATAACAATAATAATAATAATAATAATAATAACAATAATAATAATAATAATAATAATAACAATAATAATAAGAATAATAATAAGAATAATAATAACAATAATAATAATAATAATAACAATAACAATAATAATAATAATAATAATAATAATAATTAAAGACCACAAACAAAATAAGTGCCTCCTTATTGATATGGCAGTCCCTGCAGACTGCAATGTGTCTTTGAAGATATTCGAAAAACTGTCAAAATACAAGGACCTTGAAATCGAAATCTCAAAAATGTGGCACATGGGAACATCAACAATTCCTGTTGTAGTTGGAGCCCTTGGACTGGTTGGAAAAGATTCCAGTAGGCTGATTGAAAGGATCCCTGGAAGTCCATGCCTCAAAGAGATACAAAAAATTGTTCTGACAAGTACAGCCCACACTTTACGAAGGGCTTTATCTATGTAATTTTTTTTTTTTTTTTTTTTTTTTTGCAGTGGAAAGTGTCATGATGCCATTTCTAACCTTAGGTCCCTGGGCGGGACCAGGAAAAAATGTGTAAACGCCAGATATCAAAGGAAATAATAATAATAATAATAATAATAATAATAATATATTAATAAAGATTATTGGAAGCGTACTAATGATTAGTTTCTTGATAGCCGCCATTAACATAAAGCAAATTATGCATTATGTTAAGCGCGGCTATCAAGAAACTCAATGAAATTGCTAAAAAAGAAGTTTCTTATTTTTTTACTCCAGATCAAAACACTGAAAATCACAATAAGAATTCTGACAGAATCCCGTTAGTCATCAACTAGCATCGAAATTTTGCTAACATTTCGAAAGTACTACACAACAGTTATGAACATATTTCGCAAAATTATCCGCGTTTAAATGAGCTTTTTCCAACCCTCCTGTCTTTTCTTTCAAACGAAATAAAAACATCAAACAAAATTTAACAAAAGCTAGCATTCACACTCAAAACTCTGGAGTTTCGGATCGTTGTACTCCAGAAAACACCGATAGAAGGGAAAACCCCTGTTTGTTGTGCAACATGAATCGAGTCAATTCTACCATAAATTCAAAGAGAAACATCATGATTTCTTCGAAAGGTGGCAGTTGTACTGATCCATATTTGAAATACGCCGCCTCATGTATTAAACATGACTTGATTTATATGGGGTGCACAACGGAAAAATTAAATAAAAGATTCAAAGGCCACAGGTATTAGAAAAAATTTAAGTAAATTTAAGCAAATATCAAGCTTTCAGAGATGGACAGTAGCTGCGAAGGTACGTTCTGATTAGTATCAAAACAGCAGCATTTGTACGGAACCAATTCATATTTTGAAAAAAGTATCCAGAATCCACCGATCTTGTGACTCTTAAAACGCATGAGGATAGTTACGTATGTAAACTACTAATTTCCCGCCCGAAAGATCCATTTTTACTAAGCTGGTTGATTAATTCCTCTTAGTACTAATCAACTAACAGATAATTCCAGTATAACCACGATCATCATCATATTACACATGTTTCAGTTGCATGCCATTCACATTAGTTGCGTTTCATTCATATTGACGTGTATATTACCAGTAGAGTTGTTTTTTCAAGACAACCGACGTTTGTATAGATAGACCTTTTTCTTTTTTTTCAATCATTTCATCCCAAGCAACGCGGGAATACCACTAGTACGCAGGGGGTTACAGGGAGTGAAAGTAAGAGAAAAGACTGAGTATAGGTAGGATTGAGGAAAGGACAAAAGATGAACGGGATTCAAGAAGATAGAAGATGGGATTGACATTGCATTTAAATTTTTGAAGACTGTAATTATCGGGGAAGCAAGTAAACGGAAGGGAGTTCCATTGGTGGGAAGTGCGAGAAAAGAAACTGCTTGAGTAGAAGTGACTGGTCACAATCAAAATATTTGAAGTGTTTATAAAATAATACAAATAATATAGGAAAAAACGAATTGGCTGTGATTTTTGTGAGCAATGGAGCACATTTTCTTGTCTATATATCTGCTTGTAACTACAAAAATCTGTGACCTCTTTAAAGACACAATACTGTAACGTGAGAAGTTAATAAAAACACGTATGTTGTTTAGAAACACGATGAACGATAGGAAAAACAAATCACGTGTTATTCAAATGAGTAACTTCTGATGCAGAAAATATGGAGAAAAAATCTTTTTTCTAGATCTAAATTATTTTGCAAGGATGACAGCTTTTCTTTCTATAAAAATATCCACTAAAAATAATATTTAGAATAATAAGAAATATCGTTAGGTTAAAAATAAATATCCATTAATTACTTAAATATTGATTTGCGTCTCGGGTTTCGTTTTGTTAATCACCAGATGATCCTTAGTAGCATGCAGACCCTTGCGACACCCTTTCTGCTAATAAGGGAGCAAGTCTTCTTCATGGAGGAACTGATATGCTTTCGCTACGAAGATTACTTTCAGCATTTTCCAAAGTAAATTAAGATATGTAATTGCCTAGTACTTTCCAGCCATATCTCGCCCTTAGGTGTTTTCCTTGACCTTATGTTTTTATCATGTTTTTCAGCCTATTTTGCACCTATGAATTATAATTTATTCCAATCTTCATAGAATTATTTTATGTAAATACATAAATTTTCCAGGTAGACTGCAAAAGTAGCCTCGAGTATTTCTTTGCTGAAAAAAATAAAAATGTTGGATGAAATCATGAAGACTGCTAAAATATGGAAGAAAGGTAAACCAGATAATATGTTGTTCCATAAAGTTTGTCAGAAATTTTTTTAAAATGTAAAATAAATGACTATTTAATAAATTGAAATAATCTTTGTTTAACGTACGACCTCGAAGTTACTCCTTATTATATAAGCGTTCAGAATGTGTAGCCTTCTCTTAAACCTGTTTCACATATTTCTCAAAACATTCTCACGCACTTTCTGTCTTAATCAGAGCTGAAAAACTTACATAATAAATTTTATACACTTTGCTTTTCTTACTTTCACGAAACACACGCACATACACACAACTTTTCAATAAAACGCCACATGAAAAAATATTTTTCTTTGATTGCACTTTGAATGGAGAAATGAGAATGCAGATTTTTTAAACCTACGCTTATTATAAAATTTTTATTTGGTATTTGTCATTCCTTAACAACAATTTGTAAGAAGAGTTGTGATATGCTGTAACTCCTTTTATTTAATGAACTTAGTTACAATAGATTTCTTATTTAATGACCTTATCACAAGCTCATTTCTGGCATATTTTTTATGATATAAAAATCTGTCACGGATTAATTACAACTATGGTTACTTTATAAAAAATCTCTATAGTTTTGTCATATAGCAAAAATAATGAATTAATTTATTAGAAAATTAAAATAATATTAATTCTAACCTCGCTGGAGGTTACTGCGTAGTACGCGCCGTACCGACCCTGCAGATGTATATATATATATTTTTAATTTAATGATTTTTTCTATAAATTTATTCTTTAAATATCTGTTAAAAGCAAACGTATTTATTGAACAAAGCAACTAATAATAACAAAACAAAAGTCATTGAAACAAAGCAAGTTCAGTCGACCAATGTGATGACTGACAATGAAAGAATGCCGGAATCCTGAGTATGTGGTAGCCAGAAGAAGTAAGGACCAGGAATTCAGGAAGATAAAGATCTGTGGAAGGAGGAAGTAGTAAAGGCTAAGAATGTCGGAAGTAGCAAAGGCTGGGAATGCCGTTAGATAAGAGTCTGTGGTAGCCGGAAGTAGCAAAGGCTAAAAGTCCGGAAGTAGCAAGGCCAAGAATTCCAGGAGATAAGGGCCCGAGTTAGCCGGAAGTAAGTGAAAGAGTGCCGGAAAGAAGCTTCAATAGGAAAACCCAACTAGCGTCCAGTTGGCAGACAAAAATAAATATGAATGTAACTTAATACATAACCCGCCCAAACGCCCTGGTCACAAAGGCTATGGACCTGCGTTTATTTTCCTCTTCGTGCCTCCTGAGTTTGGTGAGAAATCTCTGGGCTATATGGAAAGGGAATGTAAACATTAACTGGTCCTGCAAAGTAATAAAAATCTTAAGTAAAATAAACTGAGGTGTGCTACGAAATATAAAAGGTACAAAATGATCATCAAATGTATTCCGACTAGGTTCGTATCACAGAAAGAACTAAAAAGGAATTAGGCTTATCATGAAACTAAATGAACTTGAATTGCAGTGTCTGGCAACATATGAAGCAACGGTCAAGGTCATGAAGATATAAGCTCAGCCCTTGGTCACGTGGACGGAGTTGCGAAAGGTTACGATACATGAGATCAAATTTGCCAAGACTACCATCCCATATTTGCTTAGTATTTCAGTATGGATGAGGCTATTATAGAAAAATATATCTGGTAATAAGCAAGATATACTTTGCGAAATAGGCTGTTACGATGCGTCAGATAAGCACTATCTACTTGTTACTTATAAACTTTTTCGTTTTTACTTACTTTGCAATTTTGACATTTTTGCTAAATTTCTTGGGAGTTCAATTTTATTTTTAATGAGCTTTTCGGTTTCAGTTTTTACTGATGTTGATGTTTACTCTTTATTTTAACGCAACTAGTACTTTTTCTAGATTAATGTGTTGAAGTGATATGAAACAATTTAAAAATAGATTTTGGCGGATGTTTTCTCTGTGACTTATAACACACAGGAAATTAAAAACTGATACAAAACCCGCCAGAGAAATAATTTCCGTCTCAAAACACGATATTCAAAATCGGCCCAACCAAATAAAAAATAAAATCGTTTTTCAGCCAATGAAAAGCTTGAAAAAGAAATTAAATAAAAACATATATGCAAGCTACTTTCACGGAAGCCAATCTTATAAATAGCAGATGTAACGGCTGTGTCAGAATAAGTATAAAGTATGAAAGTCCTGGGGGACATGATCCTGAGGGTTAAGATCAGGCAACTGAGAAGCAAATTTGAACTAAATATTTACTGCAGCTCATCTTGATTCACCAGGACAAAATATGTATAGATTAAGACCAATTGGTTAAGCGTAGTAGCCAGGAGAGCCATACCTGGTGCAGCATTATTATTATTATTATTTTTATTATTATTATTATTATTGTTATTATTATTATTATTATTATTTCGGTATTTTGTTTCTTTTTATTGATGAATATAGAGAGACAAAAAGTTTATTCAAATTCATTTTCTCAATCTCCCCATAGACCCTAATACTACCGTCGGGTTTGCATTTCTAATTCATCTAATTATTTTCTTGATCTTTGTTAATTTTTTTGGTCAAGACATAACAATTTCAATGCTAAAACCAAGATTTCCATTTATCCAGGCTTCACCTCCACATTCTAATTAATTGTTCATCAGAAATATTATCTTTGTCATACCAAAGACTGAAGGAACTAGACAATCCTTGGTCTATTCTCAACGTCTGAGTGAATTTCTGCACTATGAAAGGTCTATATCACATTCTACTCAAGTAGGAAGATGTGCAAATATAATTTTGATTCAATTGTTGGTGTATAATTAGTATATGTATGACCATAACTTTCATGTTTCATATTTTTTATCACTTCCCAAGCAAAGACCTAGTACTTTTGTTTAAAAATTTCTTGTTTTTGATCTGTGGTTTCTTTTTATCAATCTCTATGATTTGGCAAATGTTCCTTTCCTTGTTTACGATAATCAAATATGATCTTCTTGTGTGGATGATATAATCTGTGTTGATATCATTTATTTAAGCGACCTAACCGAAAATGTTTTCGCATTTCGACTTATACTGTTTTTTTTTTGTTACCTACGGGTTATTGGCATACAGAAAGGGAATTTCGCTTTTACGAGACCCTATGTCCATTTCAATTCCATTGAAATTTTATGTGTATGCAAGTTTGCGTGTGCGCATGTTTATTTTAATTTAATGAGAGTCTTTAGAATATTAATAGAAAATTTTAAAAAGTTAAAAATAATTCATGAAAAGTTTGATTGTTTTAGGTGTTAAATAATTAACGGGTTTTTCGTCGAGAAATTAATCGTGCCATTTTTTTTCTTTTAATTCCACCTACCATTTTTTCTTGAATTCACTTTTTGTGCCCATTAAATTTTATGTTGTGGTCATCGCTATGGTGTCATATTTTAGGTAACAATAATTAGATATAAATAGAGTGATAGAGATATACAGTGAGCTATGATAAGTTTTTAGCCACCTTTGATTAAAGCAATTTTGGCTTGTGTAATAACATTTTCAGGCAATACCATGTTAGTATCAAGCTACTCTCATCTATGAACGGTAGTTGACTTATATTTTTGCAATGAAAGTTCGCGGAAGTAAGGAAATTAGTGAATTTCAACAAGGGCAAATAATAAGATGGCATCAGTGTGGCAAATCAATTAGAGAAATTGCTACGTTTTTCCAGGTTAATCATCGGACGGTTAATAATATTGTCAAGAAATTTAATGAAGAAGGCCATTGTCGTGTGGAGCATTCAGGAAGACCAAGCATCGTACCTGAGCGAAGGAAAAGGGCGCTGAAGTGGGAAGTCATCAGAAATCGTCGTCAGAGCGTCAAATATGTCGCCAACTGCATAGAAATGTCACGATATGCGTTGAGAAAGACTCTGAAGGAGCTAAGCTATCAAAGAAGGAGTTTCAAGAAAGAAGCCTTGATTTCAGATGATAACAGGAACACGCGTATGGACTGGGCGAGAGAATTCGAGAGCAAAGATTATGAATTTTGGCAGTCTATAATTTGGTCAGATGAAAGTAAATTCTGTCAATATTCGAATTTGAGACAGGTTTTAGTTTAGAGAAATCAGAATGAGACTTGGAACACTGAATGTCTGCAGGCGACCGTGGTACATGGAGGGATTGGAGTAATGGTGTGGGGCACAGTCTGGTTTAAAGGGAAATTTGAGCTGATTCTTGTTGACGAGCGGTTGAATGGTCCAAAATACTGTCAAATATTAGAGAAAGGACTACTCCCACTATTTGAAACCAATTAGATTGATAAGAATGTCTACCTTTTTCAAGAAGATGGAGCGCCGTCATACGAGCAAAGTAGCAAAGGCCTGGAAGGAATCGCAAGAAATCAAGTCACTGCCATGGGTAGCCCAAAATCCTGACATGAATCCAATAGAACACGTTTGGGAGCACCTTGACCGAAAACTTCGAGAGTGTGCAAACAAAATCACGTCAGTGGCAAACCTTAAAGAAACATTGTTAAAGAAGTGGCAAAATATGGAGCAGACGATTGTTGATAACTTCATCAAATCCATGAAAAATCGAATACAAGCACTGAAACTAGCAAATGGAGGACCTACTCCATGCTACTTCCAAATACTGTTTATTTATGTTGAATAGGGATTTTGAAATTGGATGTAGTTTATTTCTCCTGGCTAAAAACTTTTCTAACCCACTGTATGATAGATGTGAATAGACTGATATAGATTAGTTACCGCCAAGGATTCGCTAAAAATGAACATATATGATCTTAAAATGACCCAAATTTAATTAAAACAAAATTTTATCGTCAAAATCTTAGTTTTTATTATTAGGAGAAAAAATCAAAGATTTTTCTGTAAAAATTATTTTTGAATCCTTTTTAGAAGATTTGAAATTTTGGTTAAAAATGTTGTTTATCCAGTGTCGACCTTATAAGAGGAAATGTTAGCGTTTTTTCCGGTGAAAATCGACTGATTTGAAAATTTTTGCAAAAATCAGTCAGTCCGCGGAGAATTTAAATACTCATCCGAACAATTACCATGAAAGTATTTATAGAAAAGGTTAAGGGAGACAACTTTACGACAGTGGGAAAGAGACTGAAGCTTAGACGCCATATCTGAACCAATAATATTGCTGATACTTCTTTGGATTTTATCAAGGAACACCAGACCGTATGTGGCAGCAATATTCTAAGCATAGACGAGTGGTAGACTTATAAATATGTAAGATAAATTCTGGAGAGAAATATTATCTAGCATGAAACGGAACCAACTTTCATAGCAGCTGGCCTAGCAATGAATTCATTTTAATATTTCCACTTCATCTCAACCGAGAATGTTAGCCTGAGAAGGCGCAAACGAGTAATTCTCCTGAAGGTTAGCATCAGCCATGCTGATGAAAGGCAGAAAGGGATCTCTGATAATTAACGGAGACTATTTTAGTTTTAGAGGCGTTAAATTAATGAGCCATTAACAGTGTCAGAGAAGGTCATTTTGGACATCAGTAGCCAATTTGACCATCTCGAGCTAATCGGACATATCATCAAGATTGGAATAAATTTCATAGCTATCAAGTTGAGAGCTTATGCCATCGAGAAGGTCATTAATGAAAATTAAGAATAAAGTAGGACCAAGGAAGGGCACCTACATTAGTTACAGTCCGAGCTTCACCATTTTTAGCTCGAGCTTGATAGACGCTTTCCGCAATTATCATCAGTACATCAGCATTTGACCTGGAGAAATGAAAGCCGTATTGCTTGTCTGAAAAAAAAGACCCTATAGTGTGAGATGCTTAACCAATTCAGTATTGATTAGGGCCTCTAGTAGTTTCCCAAAAAGAGGTAGAAGGCTAATAGTCCAATAGTTGAAAGTGTCGAACGGAACGGAACTACTACAGATGACGATGTCCAACAGACAGGGAAACAAGAGACAGCGAGGCATTTATTATACAGTTTAGAGAGAACAAGAGGCCAGTTTGGGAGCACACTTCTTATGGACTATTACAGGGATACCATCTGGTTCATATGCTTTATGGAGATGCAAATTAGAGATGATAGCAGAAACCATAGAAGGGGTTATATGCGTATCACTATTCAGAGACTCATTTCTATGTGGGAAGTTAGGCAAGGATACTTCTGATGAGTCAAGTTTAAGGAGAATTTACGGTCGAAATATTCATCATTATCAGCAGATGTTAACACCTCAAATTGATTGAAGAAAGGGGAATAGAAAACATACTCTTATTTAATACATTATTACAGAGCCACCAGTAATCACTAGAGCCAAAGTTGTTAGATGCAATATGATGTCTCATTTTCTCGGCAATGTCCTTCGAGGACACGTTTACATTTATTATGTGCGGCCTCAAATAGGCATCTGTTGTGATGGGAGCTGTCACGCCGCTATAGCCTGAAATAGTGGTTGCTGTGGGCTATAGCGGCAAAGCATGCTAGTGTGAACCATGGAGAAGATTGAGGGTTCAGCTGGTATTTCCGAGAAGGAATGAAATCACCCATAACGGCTTTGACCGCAGTGACGCACCTCTCAATTTAAAGGTTAAAATATCAGTCCTGGTTTGAATTGTAAAATAAAAATTGCAATAAAACTATGATCTTATTTAATTAGAAAGACGTTTAATTGCTTTTACATAATGGAGACTATTGTCTTAAGAGAAAAAATTGATGAATAATGAATTTTTACAAGAATTGTTTTCATTTTTTTTTTTAAATTCTGTATTAATTTGTAGAATTCAAATCGTATTGTTATCAAATTAAGACTGTATTTATGAATCATAAATGGAAAAGCGTACTACAAATAAACCACTTCCAATAATTTAAAAAATTTGAATTTATTTAGAATTTATATGAGCTAATCTTCCTCAAATAGTTTTTAAAATATTTTATTTTTGAAAAATATTTTAATAAAGAAAATTATGTTGTGTTTGTAGATTTGTCAGTATGGTCGATTTTATCCTTTTTATTGATAATAAAAACTCTTTCCAATCAATTTAAATTAGGTTTGAAATGCAGCAAAATATTTCACTTATTGGAAATATTAAATTTAATCTATTAGCTTGAAATTAAAACTAAAATAAAAGCTTCAAGAAAGATTTTTCATTTTTAAAATGCATTTTAAACCTTATGTAGCGCTTTTTTAGAGGTACCTATAACAGATAGACATGGACAGATTTAAAAATATAGGCATAAATAGGCTGGTATCAATAGATAAAAGCAGGGTGAAATTATTATAGATAATACTAAATTATTATAGATAATACTAAAGCTTCCTGACTATTTATTGCACACAGTCATGCACACAGGTAAGCCAAAGTGAGTTGGATGATCATAAAACTGTTGAAAAGATTTTCTTTTGCCTATTTTTCTTGTTACACACTTCATTATTACTCAGCGCAGGTTAGGAATTGTTCATACTGAGTAGGAGGAAAACGTATTATTCCATTGTCTTATTTCATACGCAATCAAATTATGTGTATAGATGTGTGCGTGTGTTAACATTAAAACACATGTAAGTCACTAACACACAACACAGACATAAGGATATACATTAGACACGAGCATTCAAAATCACACGTAGACAGTGTTTGGGGAAGAGAAAATCTGATCTTCTTTTATCATATAGATTATGTTAGATTTCTTCATATTGTCAAACTGCAAACGTCTGTACAGATGACAGAACTTTAAACCTACTTTCTCGTACTTGTTTGTAAACTCCTACTGATTTACTTTCTTGCATTCAATTATGAACTGATTTAAAATCTTTTTCTCCACAACGATAGCATTAACAAAACAACAAAAAAGAGGACAATAGTCCGCATGTAAATAATGTAAATAAATATTAGATTATATGGTCAAACATAAATCATTTGCACTATTCTTATTTCTAAGAAATTGATGGATTTTATTATAATACGAGATTATTTTTTGCAACTTTAAATATTATATTTAGTGGATACACCTTGACATTCTTGTTTTTTAAACACTGTAGATCCATGTCTACCGGCCTGTGCATTTGAGAGTTTTAACGTGTATCCTCTAAATATAACGTTCAAAGTAATAAATAATGTCAGATTATTAATAGAATATATAATTTCTTAGAAATTAATTTCTTTACGTTTGGGATACGAAATTAAAAGTTAGCAGATATGTGATTCGAAAGATCCGAACAAGAGACGTGCATTAAATAGGGTAACTGAACTTGCATAACTGTGAATGTCTTCCGTGACAAAGCGGTTTAAAAACGCCCGGGTTTAGCGGTAGAGCTCACTAAACGTAAGTTCGTACACTGTCGAAGGCATATTTTCTTTATTAAGGTTCTCGAATGCACAGGCCGGTAGACGTAGATGATTTACAAAAAAGAGGGACGTCAAACAAACACACACTGATACACATGCACACACGCATATATATATAAGTTAAGAAAATAGTTTCATTTATGGGAGAAAAGTGCTCAATATCAAGGACAGAGGGCGTGTAAATATAAGATATTTGACATAGTTAATAGCGACAATCTATTTCATGCTTAAACGCAATCGTCAAGCCATGTGTGTGTGCGCACGCGCGCGTGTGTGTGTGTGCGCGCGTGTGTGTGTATGTGTGTGTGTGTATGTATTGGGATCAGATAGGGATTAGAATCCAATAACATCGTAGGATAAGGAACAAGTAGTAAACGATTGCAGATTTAACATATTTCGCTTTTAAGCTTCATCAGAAATTAAATATGGAAGAAAAAAGAAAATTATGACATTTTTTTTAATTTTTGTGTTGTTTGTTTTTCATTGGTTAAATAAGCTTCACATCTATTTGTCTTGTCATGTAGCGTTGATATATGTAATTCTTGTTTGTTTGCGTATCATAATTCTAGTTGGTCTACGGGGAATTTGTTTGACAGTGTGTGAGCAGTGTGCATTTAGTGGGTATTTTTTCTATCTAGTAGTGTCCGTATATTGATTGGGGGATTTTTTGTGTAGAAGTGAAAGAATTTAGGTTACATCGGGTGTAGTTGTAACAGATCTTCGATTCTTTAAGTATGAATTTTATAAAAGTTGGTGATAAAGTATGTTTGGCGTGTGTTTATTGATGGAAAAATATTTATCAGGATTTCTTCCAAGTATTTTCTAAGTAAAGTACTTACAAGGAATCTTGATAAATATTTTCCCAATATAATAAAGCGTTTATTCTGTAAACGTTCCCTGTATATATATATATATATATATATATATATATATATATATATATATATATATATATATATATATATATATATATATAAATGAGCATTGAATCAACACCCAGAGGCGACAGTCTGTTTCATGCTAAACGCAATCATCATGAAAGGTACTGTCGCCCCTGGGTGTTAATTTTAATGTCCACTTTTATATTTATATACGCTCTATCCCTGATATCGAGTACTTTAACTCTTAACTATAGCATACCTTAAAACTATATTTTATAATATGATATAATATAATACACGAACACGCACGCGCGCACACACACACACACACACACACACACACACACACACATATATATATATAAAGATCTTTTCACATAGAAAAATGAATACTTTTGTCTTTTTCTATGTTATCATCATCATAATCATCTTTTAATGGAAAATTTGCATATTGAATTAAGAACAATGTTTGCGCTATTTTATTTCTTCAGGCATCATGTCGGAACAGAGGCAGCATTGGTGGATACTTTTTGGCTGGGCGTAGTATGCACTGGATTCCGGTAATAAATTCATTTTTTTTTTTTTAAATTTTCCTCTTATTTTTATTACTAATCTGATAATTATGAATAATTTTTACATCTTAATAGAATCATTAAGAGTCCTATAGTTAGTAATTTATGAGAGTAAACACGATTTAAATTAAGCACAGAGACCAAAAACAACTAAAATCGAGATACTCGTATTCGTTATGTTTAAATGTAAATTATCTTTAAGTTTATTTAACCAATAGGTTGTAAATATATTTTTTTAATTCTATAAACTTTTGTGAAAATTAGTAGAATTGTAGGATTCAAAATCCTACATTCTTTTCCAAACTCGTTAAAATAGGCAGAAATAGGGAATGACGCGTTCTGATTGGTTACTAAATATGAAAAAAGAGATGACGTGTTTTCGACTACATCCGAATTGAATGAAAAGACAGTCCCGTCAAGTCATTGTGAGCCTATCACGTGACGAACTTTTCTTATTTAAACGACACTTAAATCATTCCTTTTCAGTGAGGAGGGAAATTTTCTACCCGACGCCAGTCCACGCGTGTCATTATTCCAATATTCAGACTTTACGTTAAAAACCTATTTTTAACATAATACTCAGTCTGCAATATATATTATTTCAAACAAACTTACAACTTGAATACGCAACCAAACTCAATATTTGATCAAAGAAAGATAACCCTTTCAAACTCAGTAAGTCTTTTGAAATTTACACAAATTATTTGCAAGCATAAACTGTTTTAAATTCACTATAAATACCTACATACTGGAATATACAATCTTTTGATCCAAAATATTATTGACATTCAAATCATCAAACATTTAAACAATTTAAAATACTACACTCAACCATTTTTGTACTTGTTACTGTATATAAATATAATCTATTCATTGTTAATGCATATTTTTACCACTCGACCCTTCAACCCCTCAAACTCCGGCGTCTTCCTCTTTGGGTTGAGGCGCCCACTCGGTCTGAAACGAACTCAGGGGTAGCTGGCCGCACGCTCCCTGAGTACCCGTAGATTGTTTGACCGGTCACTGGCCAACTTCCGCCTGCTGCCCACGTTGTGTTAGTTTTTAGATCCAGTAAGCGGGGTCTTGTCCATACGTTCACGGTCGATTGGAGATGTAGGCACGGCTGTGAGGGTGGGCGGCAGGAAAGTTAGAATGTGGCAAAACAAGGAAACAACATCTGCAGAAGCCGAACAACAATGGGTAAAATATTGATGTCTTTTATATAAGAAAACAAAAACAGTAGAAAAAGTTTACAGCAATTGACATAAGAACAAAGGACTACTCCTCTACCAATTTCCCAACAGAGAGAGGTGTGTGTGTGTGTGTGATTAACTCGTTCCGAATCAACTAGGGAGTATATATAACTCGTAATTCCAGCCCTACGTGGAAGTGTAGCCTTTCAGTTGATTGTTGTAAGTGACAAACGTTACGTTTCAGCGACTTTTCAATTCGACTACTACAACGACGATGTTTCTTGAAGTCCTTATCTCTGACTCGCCACTGGACCGACTTCCTGCAACGACAGTCTCTCTCTCCCAACGTCACTCTCCAACCTGACTCACGTCTAACGCCCAAGTCCGCTTCACCGACTCTCTCGACGACTGTCTCTTTCGTCTGGCCTCTTCTGTCTGTCTTTCTCGTCGGCCTTTCTCATCTGCCTGTAGCACCGCAACCCGTAATGGTCGCTGCGGGTGCCCGTGCACGTGACAGCACGCAGTGACAACGATGTGCCGACCGATCTCGGTCTCTCCCGTCTCTGCTTCACCGACTGCCTTATTAGCAAAATCTCGAGTTAATATAGCAACCGAAGGTTATAAGCCAGGTTGTTCACGCGCTTAACATGGATGTCGCCATAATCACGTGTATCTGCAAAGTTTACTCAAATCTATTTCAAATCTCTTAGTGGATAAAATTAATTAGTTCAATGTTCATTTCAATTGTCTTTTCGATGACCAAATTCAGCGGATACAACTTATGTTTAGATCAGATTTCGCTAGCGGTAAACATACACTGACCTTACCTCCTCGGTCCAATTTACTTCAATATGTTTTTTATCAAAAATATTATTTTCGCCTATTTCTATGTTTCTTTTAATGACCCAAATTAAACATCGCCTCCTGCCCTTTGCATTTGTTTATAAACAAGTCTTCGCCAACCCGATTTGAAATCCATCAGCCTTCTTAGGTTTCATATATCATTGTTCTAGATTCTTTCCTATTAATAGCGCTGACACATTTTGTAACCTCGTGTTTTCCATTTTCAATCAATAAACGTTATATTTGCGTGTGTGCATACATGTGAGTGTGTGCGTCAACCTCTCTCTGTTACATCTTGTTAGCTAACCCCTACAAATTTGGTAACTCCGACTTGTCGGATGTATGTGACTAACACACCTACAAATATTGGGAAACACGAGGTAATTTAACACCTACAAAATTTGATAACCCTGATGTTGGTGGTCACATACAAATTTCACGACTTTGACCTGGCGGTAGTACCTAATTTAATGTACGAAATATTGATTTAGACAACATTAATCAGAGAATAATACTCCTAATCTACAACTTACTAAATGGATCCAACTATAGGAGATAACAACCTAAACCTTGGACACCTAAAATCCACACAGTTGCTAAGAAAGATGAAATCACACCTGGGTGCCAACATAAGTGCTAAAGAAATTATGGATGAATAAGTTACACACTTATACCACGCAGATACTTATCTCACACCCAGACGAGCTAGATTTGAAACGACTATCTGAAATGACTGAAATTAACAATAATAAACCAGGAGGAGCCGTTTTCACCACAATTCAGACACCTAATGTTGCTTCCATTAACAACCCGGACGATTTAATCCAGATCAAGGAAACTTTAGCGAACCTTACGTTAGAGTTAAAGTTTCTAACAGATAATACATGACGTGATCGTCGTTCGCGAAGCAATTTGGCCAGACGTTCTTATTCGCCACACAAGAACAAGCACAAATCAACTTCCGCACCGAGAGAGCGTCGCGTATTTGACACGTGCTGATATCACTATAGGTATGGTCACCAGGCTAGACGGTGCACAAAACCTTGTAATTTCGACATAAATTCTGCAAACAATGCAACACAGCATGCGGAAAACGATTATCCAGGCAGAAAATTGAGACGGCCTTTGCTGCTGGTAGAAGTCTGAAAAGGCGTCTGTTTTATATTCGAGATCGAACAACCGGATATCTGTTCCTGATTGGTACTGGTGCTCAAATAAGCGTTGTCCCACCAAAATCCGCTATGCTTAATAATCTTCAATCACTTTACAGGTGGCAAACGGTTCGAAGATAGACACATTTGGAGAAATTTCATTAACACTAAGTTTAGGATTGCGACGATCCTTCCATAGTTCAGGTTAAAACACCTAATTTCGGAGCAGATTTCATATTACATTTTAATTTATCTGTCAATACATCTACACACACTTTGGACGATAACACGACGAACCTGAAGAGAAAAGGCATTACCTCTTTTTATATTCCAACTGGTATAAGCGCTGCATTAACATCATCTAATGGTTTACATAAGTTATTGAGGAAGTATCCGTAGATAACAACGCCTTTCAAACACTCTGAAGTTATACGTCACAACGCAGAACATCACATAAAAACTACAGGTCCGCCTGTTTATGCATCGCCACGTAAATTGCGGCCCGAGAAATACAGAATAGCCAAGAGCGAATTTCAGCACATGCTCAATTTCGGGATTATTCGGCCATCTTCCAGTCCATATGCTCCATTCCTCTTTGCACATGGTGCCAAAATCAGATGTGGATATTTGGAGGACTTGTGGCGTTTTCCGTAACCTGAATGCCAATACCATCCCTGACAAATATCCAATACCCCATCTGCACGATTTTTTGGTTGGTTTACAAGGTGCAAAAGTCTTCACAAAATTGGATCTGCTAAAGGCAAATTCCAGTCGCCGAGGAAGATGTTAATAAAACAGCGATCACCACCCCATTTGGCTTATATGAGTTTACGCGGATGCCGTTTGGTCTGCGCAACGCTGCTCAGACTTTTTAGTAATTAATTAATGAAGTACTCCGTGGCTTACCATTTACTTTCGCATATATAGATGACGTCCTATTTTTAAAATTATTTATTCAAAAAATAATAATTAAAGTATCAATAAATAAATGAATATAAACATTTATTTTCAACTTTATTTATTTTGATTCCGCTCAATATCTGTTTTTCACTATATCTTTGTTTTGTTACTTTATTTCGCAATGTCGTCTAAGTGTTGTTACATATCATAACAAGTTAGTGCAGATTGGTATGTGAGTTACAGCTTTGTTCTAAACAACTTTGTTTCAAATTTCTACAACTTAATTTGAATACCATAGAATATGTTGGCCGAAAGCAGCAAATACAGGATGTCTCAAAAAGATGTACTCACACTTTAACTGTCTCTAACATGCTTTTTTTTCTTTTCTTTTTTTTGGGGGGGTCATCAATTTGAACATTTGCGAACATGATTCTTCAATTACATTTTTCTTCTGTATTCGAAGCTATTCCATTTCACTCTATGTTCATAAATAAAGGTTTTCTCCTCATTCAAAGTGTGAGTACATTTTTTTGAGACACCCTGTATATTTTTAATCAAATTTATTTTTATTATTATTATGTTTTTGTAAAAGTACCCAACTCTCATTTTTGAAATCTAGAAGCTGGGTTACACGATTGAAAACAAGATTTTTTTCTGGAAACATTCGTACACACCGATTAAATAAATGCCTTTTTTTTTTTTTTAAATGCCTATTTTTTTATTTCACCTTCTACAATGTCATTGGAAATATCAATCATTTTGGTTATTTTCTATCTCTGTTCTTTTTAATCAGGTTGGGGCTTCTTTGTTTGCAAGCAATATTGGAAGTGGTCATTTTGTTGGACTTGCAGGATCTGGAGCTGCCGGTGGTATCGGTATATCTATTTTTGAATTAACTGTAAGTTTCATGCCTTTAACATCTGATTGGGATCTTGTAATAGCATCATTCGATTATGTTTGAATAAACATACGGGCTTAGAAATAAGGAAAAGAATCAATATGCGTTTGAATGGGTCATTATCTAAATCATACTAACACAATCAGTTATAGCCTGTGAATGATATAAATTCATATTAAATCTAAATTCATTTTCATTTGTTTAAATTTTCAACTATATATCATCGTTATCGTCCGCTCGCATCCGAGCATGGTGACCGTCACCCCCTTTCTCTATTCCCTTTCTCCCGCTGCTGCTGGTGGTGGTGGTGGTGGTAGTGGTGGTAGAGATAGCTGAGAATCAAAGAGGTTTTTGATGAGGCCATTCGCATGAATTTGATTTGGACAGGTTTGCGCGACGTTGAAACCCACACACTTCGTCAGTAGCGCCTTTCTCGTGGCTCAAAGGGGATTGAGGTGGGCAAGATCTTCCAATCTTGATTTTGGTTGGTCTATTAAAGTCAGCCTTGATTATTGCACCAGCACGATTGATGCTTCCCTCTTCTGTCGGTTTGGCCGTTGATATCGTGTGTAGATCTTCCACCTATTCCACCGTTGACGTCTTCTATGATTGATCTCTTTCAGTCTGGTCCTTCCTCATCGACCTTACCGTCATAGGTGGCCCTACAGTTCTTGCTACTCCAAGTGGCTTCGCGTTTTGAGATCACTGGGATAACAACTATATATATTCTACATTATATAAAAGTTTCTTTTTTTCATCATCTTAGAACATAAACATTGCAAGAGGGCTGTAGAAGTTGTAGATAGTTGTATCATTTGTTTTTTAACTGCTGGGAACAGTTTTAAAGGGTCTCGAAAAATAATGATGGAAGTTAAAATTAGGGGAACACTGGAACTATCCGCCATTATTAAAACACCTAAGAAACAGATAAGAATACTGGAGTATTTAAAAAAACTTTCTGGCTCCTAAGCTGCAGTATAAGACACCACACAAGCCTATCTATAGTCTTGATAGATTATCGCCAAGCTTACGATATGGTACCACACTTAGGGATCCTAAAATTCATGGACATGGTGATTTTCTAAGTGTAGCTTAGATGTGGTACAAGGCCAAGTGTATGGGACACCCATTGAGGATCGAAATCACTACTCAGTTGTAATTGTTCTAGTGAAATAATTTGCTAGCCATTACACGACATCGAAGTGCCAAAATACATGGATATAGTTGGTGGGGGTACGAATATTTTAACATTTATACGGAACAACAAGGCTAACTGGAACATCAAGAAGAAAAGAATTTTGTCAAGTACGTCTAATGTTTCAAAGCAATTCGCTATCCCCGCTGTTATTTGTGATCATCATGCTACCATCGACACTGGTTCTCAAAAAGACGAAATCTCATTACAAGCTTTCAGGAACTATTTATGGAGTGTTGATTATCAAATCAAATAATAAAAATAATCACTTAGCTTTTGCCGACATACTGTATCTATGTATGACAATACTAATAACTCAAATGGAATTACTTTAGCTGACTAGTATAGTGAATAGAATATTAAATCAAATATGCTGAACATTTTGCCTCTCAGATTTGTTTAGGTGGGGGAATATTTAAAATATGTAGAGATTAGAATCCATGACTGCCAACATATTCGAAGCCGCCATTCTTCCTCTAGTCGTGGAGACCTCATTGCCAGATATTCTCAGCTTTTTTAATTAAAACTATAATCATAAACTGTCAAGAAATTATGTAACGTGACGAATTTGGCGATAATGCATTTTAAAAACATGTATTTCTGTGAGTAAACATATGTTCTTTAACTTTATGAATAAAATAAATCAATTTCTATGTCTTTTCTAGCTTCCTTAATTTTAGTTAATTTATGATTGTCTACAATTAAAGATTATCATACTTTAACTAATTTGAGGGTTCAAGGAAAGATTTTCAAATGATTACGTAAATGTGGTCAACGTCAAGTATATATCATACTTAAAATATGTTATATAACCCCAGAATGTTGTATATTTCAGGCAATATTTATACTTCTGTTATTGGGATGGATATTCGTACCTGTTTATATTTCTTCAGGAGTAAGTATATAGTATTCTTTCTCTCATTTCACTCTCTCACACACACACGCGCGGGCGCGCACACACACACACACACACACGCGCGCGCGCGCACGCACGCACAAACACACAGATTTGCAAGCTAAGTGTTAAAATAATTGTTTTTCACTATGTTTTCAATACAATAACCTTCCTATTGAATGCACTTAATTCACTGATGAATATTATGCATCACCACGAACTGAGTAGCACATGTAACTCGAAGAAAAAATAATCAAGAATGTTGACATTTCATACTATTTCGAACAAAATTTTGTAATTCTATAGCGCCAGTTCACAATGTTCGAAGATAAATGGTCTTCACCAAGATCCACAGGCTTCACTTGCTCAAAGCTATTTTTAATCATTGATCTTAGAAAGCGGTTGTATAGAGTTGACAGTTTAGATATTTCTGAACGGGTTTGGCGAGGCTATTTAAAGACATGACTACAATTTTCAGGCTAATGTTTTGGCTTTGTAGCAATTTGAAGTTGTTGGGTGAAACTTCATCTCGCACAGACTATTCTATGTTTAATTTATCTTTTATACTAAATTACTTATAAGTTATCCATATTCCTCGGTATTTGAAGTTTTTGGTATTTACTAATTCCACATCCTGAAGTTTTTTATGACAGATTCAGTGTATGTGCCATCTCAGCTTCCACTCCAAATCCAGATCATTGTTTCTGCTTCGGAAAGGCTTCTTTTGTGTTCTATTCTTTGGAATACTTTGTAGAGGGAGTTGAATTATTTTGTTCAAGATAATTTCTCCTAATTATGAATACCTATGTCGTCAGCATAGCCCCCTCATCATCAGGAGGGAAACGAGGAAGGCTGTTTTCTATTAGAAGATTTGTTTGGGATGTGGTATGAAATACTTAAAGTATCATTGCCCATATCTTCCAATCTGTGCGTGTATATGCGCAGGTAATAGTCTAGAAAGAGATTAAATAGATTAAGGTTCTCAGGTCCTTCTTGTCATACTCCTGATGAATTGTGAAATTATTCGCTATTGGGGACTTCACCAAACATGTATGACTTTGTGAACCAATATAATTCCCCTATCAGATCTATGCATTCACTGGAGACAGTTTCTAATGTATGCGAAAAGAATGAATATTGATGTGTTGCTGTGAGGTCGACATAGGTGATGTACAATTTCCTATTTTAAAGATATGCATCTGTGACGAATGCATCTTTTCTCCTGTCTCACTCGACCGCAGCTTAAAGAGGAATGCAGCAGTGTCAAGATCTTGAAATATGAAGTGTATGGTTGTGGGGAGGTTATCGGAGATTTAAAAATCATTCCCTTCCTGATGGATCTCCAAGTTTTCGTGTTATTTTTTGACTTTGGGACAACAGGGTCACCATGGTACACTACCACAGACGGGACTGGCGACAGTTCAGTGTGGAGAAGAACAACGTCAAATGGAAATCATTGTTAGAGCCACGGAAAGTATTGTTTCATTCACAGCTCTTAAAACAATTTGTCACAGCTCTAGATAAAGAGTCTGCAGCTTCAAGTACCTTCAAGACTTCTTCCCTAAACTGTCTGCAGCAAAAGTCAAAGCTGATGTCTTCATCGGACTACAAATAAAGTGCAAGGAATTCCCCAAGAAGACGGAGAAAACAGCGTGGAACAGATTTGTAGCAGTGGTTCGCGGTTTCCTGGGGTACCACAAGGCTGAAAACTATGTGGAGCCTGTTGAAGCCCTGGTGAAGAACTACGACAAAATGGGCTACGACAAACAATTTTGTGTAATCATAACATCGAGAGTAAATGTGAATTCTGTAGATCCGAAATTGTTTTTCTTGGACATTTTCACATTTCCTCAGCCAGTATATCTCCGTGGAAAGTGAAAACTATTGAGACATTTAATGTACCACCCACCATAAGATACTTATGTCAATTTGGAGGCATAGTCAGTTTTTTAGATACTTTTTGCACACATCTTCAAATGTGAACAATTTTAATATTTTCTCAGATCCTGCTTTGGTGGAGTTTCAAGAAATCAAATTGGCATTATCGCATGCTGTGAAACTGTCAAACATCGTCACTGATTGTGAATTGTGTTTGGCGTTGGATGTTTCATTTCAAGGAATTGACGTTGTTCTTCAACACAGTATCGACGGCGATTGGAAATTCATTTACTTTTTCTCCTGGAAATTTTCTTATGTGGAAACAAAATACAGCACGTTTGAATGTGAACGTCCCTTGATTTATTCTGCAAACTACCACATTCATCAATTTTTAGCAGGCTGAACATTCTACATCTTGAAGGACCACAATTCTTTATTAGGTGCCTTTCAGTCTATTTTTTCTTCAGATACCTACTAACACCGTAAAATATAATAACAGCGTTATTTTCGTTATAATTTATATCGATCTAATAAATACATTTTCCAGGTTTACACAATGCCAGAATATTTGAAAAAAAGATTCGGAGGAAAACGTATCCGTATTTATCTCAGTGTTCTTGCTTTGCTCTTGTACGTTTTCACAAAAATATCGGTAAGTGTCGGTTTTAAGTTGTTTAAATTTCTTATTTGAAGTCTTTATATTAAAAATTTGACTAGTTTAGCTTTCATCTTACTTTTGTATCTTCATGATAAAATAAATTTAACGTCACAGTAAAAAGATTAGTAAGATTAATGATAAATTTATCAATAATTGATAATCAATAAAAATAAGTGTACTTTAGGAATGTTCTTCAAAAATAAATATTAAGATATATCATTTATTTTTTAATTTCATGTGAATGAGAGAACCTAGTTAACATCATTCGAAGTAATGTGGTTTCTTTTGTTCGGATGACTGTTCTGTCAATTTACTCACAGAATTATTTGTCAACACTGAAAAATAAATGCAGACACACACACGCACAAACACACAGACACACACACACACATACATATAGGACTTTGTCACTTCGTCATCAGATTAAATATTTATGAACATTTTTAAAAACATACATTTAATTTAATTTTATTTTACTCCGTTAATATTTTTGTGCGTCAATAAACATTAATATTTCTTAATTTAAACCATTCTTGTTTACAAGTTTATAAGCACTGCATTTATTGTCAATTAAAGTGTGAGTAAAATTTTGGTGATACCGTGTATATATATATATATATATATATATATATATATATATATATATATATATACGGTATCACCAAAATTTTAATTCATATATATATATATATATATATATATATATATAAGGATATTAGACCGAAAACATGTAAAAATCGCTGCACAACTGCAGTCGTGTTGCAATGCATATCAATGCATCTCATCAGGCGAATGTAAATTAAATTAAATGTTACAAACGTTGAAATTGTACTCTATTCGTTCTCATAGTATATATATATATATATATATATATATATATATATATATATATATATATATATATATATATATATATATATATATATAATTCATACACTCCTTGATGTTGTATTGCTCATGTCCATAGGATTATTTCTTTTGCTTCATTCTTATAGGCAGATCTGTACTCTGGAGCTTTGTTTATCAAAATGGCGATTGGAATGAATATTTATCTTGCCACTCTTATACTTTTGGCTGTTGCTGCACTTTTTACTATAGGAGGTACGTTGCATTCATTCAGTGACTCTTTGTTAAAATTGGGGTATAGTTTTTCTTTGGCCTGTAATTGAACTAGTGATTTGTTTTTATATATGAACATTATTTATCCGTTCTCATTGCTACTGTCTTCGGCAACCAATTATCACACACGATACATAGTTTAGTATGGATCAAATGAAATGGAATGGCAATGGTTTAAAAAAATTCACAGGTCACCCATGTCTGTTTTACCTGGTACAATTAGATATAATCTCAAGAATGCGTGTTCAGTCATGAAAAAATAAAATATTACAAAAATAAACTAGAATAATATACTCAATGAGTAAAATAAAAACAAAAAATTCCAGATTTACAAATTAAAAAAAAAGATTATTGGATTCTATGCATAGTTGTTAAGGATTAGCAAGTAGAGTAGGCGAATTATTTTCATCAAAATAAGAGATTTGTAAAAATAAATAACGAATTCATGATATACCATTTAATATTTTTCAATTAGGTATAGTATATATTTCTTCATAACTTTAGGACTTGGCGAAAAGAAGTAGTTTAAAAAATGTTTGCGAAGTAGATTAGTTTAAAAACTCTTCACGATTCTCTCCCTCTCACACATATATATATTTTTTTAGACGTCTCACAGGTTAGGAATCACGGTGTTACTCTGTGATTCCTCACCTGATGAGACGTCTAAAAAAGGTTTTCCACTTTTTTGACGTTGGAACAAAAATGTACAATTTTGTAGTGAATATGTGCATGTTCTAATGTGACCCTGCATAAGATAAATAAATATTTACGGCTCTACTTTATGTATTGAGCACTGCTTTTAAATTAAAAATTAATGGTTTGAACGCTGTAATCGTACTGTTCGTTCTTCTACAATTTGATATATATATATATATATATATATATATATATATATATATATATATATATATATATATATATATATATATATATATATAATTTTATTAGAAAAATAATTTACATGACTACACAAAAACTTTCATGTTTCGGAACTGAAAATTGTTTCAATTCATTATGAGTTTTTGGTAACTCATGATGAAAAAGATTTACTTTTGAAAACAGTAAACAATAAAGTAGTTTATTTACGACTTAAAAAGGAAATTTCAAAGTTTTGTGGATATGTCTAGATTGACGAATCAAAAAACCAGGTCAATTCTGTAGCACAAAAATTGGAAGTATAGACTTTAGGTTATGGGTAGGTGTTTTTCAATCCTGTCTGGATAAATTGACATTTTTATTAAAACATCGACACAATTGCGCCATCTAATTTATCGTACATTTGGTTCAAATTTCTGAGGACAGTGTCATTAAATCATTCAGTTATACTTATGTTTCTTCTGTTTTAAAACGTTTTGATTGTTTTTTCTATTATTATTATTATTATTATTATTTCGTCTTTATATAATATAGCAAATATTCTGTTTGAATTTCTGCGAACAATGTTATTTTGACATTCGGAAAAAAATCATCGTTTTTATTCCTTTAGACATTCAAATTTAAAGTATAAATTAGTGTAGTATCCATTTAGAGAAACAGCAACATATATTTATAAAGAGGGGGCGGTGTCTGAACTCAGTTACAAACTATAAAATTTCCCAGCCTTTCTTAACTCCTACCTTACTTTGGTTTCATGCCAAAGTCTGTGTATATATATATATATATATATATATATATATATATATATATATATATATATATATACATATATTGATAGATAGATAAATAGAGAGAGAGAGAGAGAGAGAGAGAGATTTTAGTAAAGCGACTGCTTGATGGTTAAGACAGTTGTGTCTTTCTCATTAATGGTTGATGTATAAGGACAGCTAAAAACAAACATTTTGGATGATGATTTTCTAGGTAAGCAAACTTCAAACAATTTAGAAGAATAGCATAACTAATAGCTTAAATGTAGCACAAGTGATCACTCAGTGAGGGTCGAACTCACTATTCAGTTATAATTGATCTAGCAAGACAAGTTTGCTAAACATTACACTATGTCAAAGTTTTACTCGGATATATATATGACCCCTCCGACCCTTCTAATTACCGTCCTATCAGTCTCCTAGCCCTCTTAGGCAAAGTCTTCGAAGCCATTATCAACACCGAAGTGATTAATCACCTGATATCCTATGATCTGCTCTCAGACAAGCAGTATGGTTTCCGCTTTGCCCGATCTACAGTCGATGTGCTTACGGCCATCACTGAATTTGTCTACCAAGCTATTCATAATAACGGTGAAGCTCGTGCTGTGGCCCTAGACATCTCCAAAGCGTTTGATAGAGTTTGGCATGCCGGCCTTCTTCGCAAGCTCCAGGGTTATGGTATTACAGGTCGATTGTTTGACCTAATACAATAATTCCTGTCAAACCGTGAATTGAAGGTCGTTCTCAATGGATTCATCTCCAGCTCCTATCCCACTAACGCAGGTGTTCCTCAAGGCTCCATCCTAGGCCCTACTCTGTTCCGCATATTCATAAACGACCTTCCTGACGCCATAGATTCCCAAGTCGACATCTATGCGGACGACACCACAATTTACTCCTGCCTCAAACACAAATCTAATGATACTGACAAAGTTAACCTGGCAGCTCAAATAGAAAAGGACCTCCAATCGGTTGTGAACTGGGGCAAGAAATGGATGGTTAACTTTAACGCCTCTAAAACAAAACTGCTCTCTATTAACCACCACAGGGACCCATCCCTGCATCCCATTAGAATGTCTGAAGACCGACTTCTCGAGAGCTCCTCTCTGCGGCTGCTCGGTCTCACGCTGTCCGCTGATCTGAGATGGAACAAATACATCGAGTCAATTGCATCATCCACCGCAAGGAAAGTTGGCTCCCTGTGCCGAGCCAGGAAATGTTTCTCCCCGGAATCGATCCTCCAAATCTATAAATCGACCATTCGCCCTTGCATGGAGTATTGCTGCTATATATGGTCTGGAGTCCATGCTGTTTGCCTCAGGCTTCTTGATAAGATCCAGAGACGGATATGCAATGTAATTGGCCCTGATCTGTCATCTCGTCTGCAGTCGCTCTCTCACAGACGCGACGTTGCCTCGCTCTGTCTTTTTTACAAATACTTTCACGGTAATTGCTCTGATGAGCTTCTTTCGCTGGTTCCTAGGCCTCATGAATTTAAACGTCCTACGAGGCTGGCATCCCGTTCCCACCTCTTCACCGTTGAAACTGTTAGATGTAGACGTCTCTTCTACTCCAATAGCTTCATGTCTCGCACATCTCGCCTGTCGAACTCCCTTCCTTATTCCTGTTTCCCTGACAAATACAATCTCCAACTATTTAAGTGTAACGTCAATCGACATCTCCAGTTGCGTTGATCTATCCACTTCCCTTCTCCACATCCTTTTACCTTTCATTCCTATCTGCTCTCGCTCCAAATCTTCTGTAACCCCCTTGCCTTGATCGATCCACTATCTTTCTCCACATGCTCTCCTTTACCACTCCTATCTGCTCTTCCTCCAAACCTTCTGTAACCCCTTGCGTGCTCGTGGCTTCCAGCCTTGCTTGGGGTGATAAGCTTAAATATATATATATATATATATATATATATATATATATATATATATATATATATACATATATATATATATATATACATATATATATATATATATATATATATATATATATATATATATATATATATATATATATATATATATATATATTATAGGCTACTTTCTGTGTGCGCATGTCCGGCTAAAACTAAAAAAGTACAATAATTACGACAAAACAAATATATATGCAAACTCATTGTCACCCAAGCCAGCTATTTGTAAAACCTTATTATCGTATGATTTGTATTTACGAAGATATTTTAAAATTAAAATGCATTATAAAGCATTCTAAATTCTCAGAATTAAAAGTAAAAACGAACCGTAATAATTCTTATTCCTGATTATTATCACCGTTCTTTTTTACTTTTTAATTCTGATATTTTTGAAACGCTATACATGTATTTGTTTTTCAAATTTCTATAGTAAATAAAAGCATAACTTTAAAAAATGAATATTAAAGCAACGAAGTAAATTAAAAAAAAGAAGAATATTAAATACAATTATTTGAAAAAAGTTTAATATTTATTTATTCAAATATTCGAGTGTGTGTGTCCGACTAAAACTAAAAAACTACAATAATTTACGACAAAATAAATATATATAGACTCAGTATCACCCTAAAGAACAATTGTCTGTACGTGTGTGTGTGTGTGTGTGTGTGTGTGTGTGTGTGTGTGTGTGTGTGTGTGTGTGTGTGTGTGTGTGTGTGTGCATTATTAACTTATTAATATTTTTCTGCCATCTTATTGAATATAATTTTTTATTCAATCTTTAAAAAATAAACTTCATTGTTTTATTTATTTATAACTAACATAAAAAGGAATATAATTTTAAATTAAGTTTTATTAATGTAAAAAAAACTATAGCGGGCCTTATTTTTTCGAAAATTAATTTAAATAAAATATAGTTAAATTCGTAAGACAAATATTCAACACGACTAATTTGCTTAAAACATCTAAAGTAAATAAACTTAAATTAAGATATATTTAAACATATTTAATTTAATCATTTTTTCATGCAAAAACTATAGCGAGTCATACTTCTTCGAAAAATAATTATTTACTATTTATTTTGAAGGGAATTTAGATTTTTTTTAAGTACATAAATCTTTAAACATAACATTAAAAAAGCAAACATTTCTCCGTTAATGAATTTAATTACTAACTATTCTGAAAGAGAATAGAAGCAAAATACATTGAGAATTTTGTTTTGAAAATCGATTATGTTTTTACATTTCAAGTTATATTTGTATTTGAAAAGAAAAAATAGTTAAATAAGAATTATGAGAGACAGACATGAATTACGGTCAACATTAGTCGTGTTGAATATTTGTTTTACAAATTTAATAATGTTTTATTTAAATTAAAGTGTCTTTTTGAATAAAAATATAAACCTTTCTCAAAAATTCAGAAAGAACTATGGCCAGATTAAACGACTAAAACGACTGAAAAAATTAGTTTAATGTAGATTATGCAACCGGTTTGAAAGCTTTAAAAACTTTCTCAGAAATGCAGAACAAACAATAAATATTTATTCAGACCTTTGTTAAGTGTGAAAAACTTTCACTGAAATCTAAATATGATAATATTAATGTTAATATTCTCTGCGTGTACTTGTGTTCATATATTATATGTATGTGTGTTTGAATCTGTGCACACTTGCGTTGCTAATTTCGTTTCACTTTCTGAACAGGGGGACTGACCGCGGTCATCTGGACGGATTTTGTGCAGACATTGATCATGATTGTCGGTGCATTTGTTCTTATGATTCTTGGTAAGTTTCAATTAGAAATTTCTACATTTTTGCAAATGTTCCTTCGTTTCGTACATCTCATCCGGTTTCGTTTTCGCTCTTTGATTGTCATACATACAGGTGTATTATCGTTCTTTTAATATTTCACATTTCCATATTAATAAGGAAAACATTCATAAAGACGAAAATATAAAGCTTGGTAGACAACGTGAAAAGAAAGAAAATGAGAAAATACAAAAGAATAGACCAAAAAAATAAGAAGATTAAAAGTTATATGTGCGGAAAAGAAAAAAAACAAAACAAAATGGAAATGAAACAATAAAAAGTAGAAGAGAAAAAGAATACTGACAATGACGAAAAAACGTTTTTCTCTTTTTCTTGATCTTGCTATCTCATGAAGTATTGAGGAATAATGACAAGGAAACACACGTGCTATTGTTGCAGACTGGCGAATGTATTTTAAGATATCAGAATGTTAGGTTATCAGAAGGGTTAGTGATGTTTGTGTTCTTAGACATTCATCCACAACAAATTAAGAAACAGGAATATTGAAGGCAAATCATTCAAGAGAAATCAAAGTGAAAACAACATAATTAAAAATTTAACAATAACATTAATTTATATAAAATGAACATACACAATTAAGTTAGATATTGTTGGACAAGTGTGAATGGTTGAATTGAATTATGTAGTGTATTTATGCCAAGTTTCAGTGTGTGTGAAACTGTTACTAAGGTTTGTGTGTGAAATTAAACAAAGTGTTTGGTCGTGTACAAAAAGGTCTTTTGTAAGAGTTCAATCAATAGTGTGTATGCGTACGTTTGTTTAAATTAATGTCCAAAGTTGGTAAGAGTTGTGTACCTTTAGTTGTTTTGGTGTTTGATTGAATGTTTATTACGAATACTTATTTAGTAGTGTGTTATTTCACTTTCTTTAGTATTGTAAGCAATTGTTCCTGGGAGAGCGAAATGCTGTTTGTTGAGTCAGACAAGTTTGCGCGGGAAAAGTGTAGTTGGTCAAAGTTTTGACTAGCGTGTATTAGTTTGGCATCTCTCCAGGGTGAATTTCTGACTGGTTCGAATCGGTTCGGACGCTTCTATTTATTAAGTTTTGGATCTAAAAATCGGCTCAAAAACGTTAGGCGCGAAAAGATATTTTCGCTTAAACTTGCTACAGTTTTAGAAGTCTGAGCCAATGAAAAGTCTAGTTTGCTGAAACTAAGATGCTGATTGGTTAATAGGTGATTATTGGTGTAAAGTGCATTATCCCGGAGGGGTGAAAGGTAGGTATGGACTATTCCATCACTATATTTAACAAAACAAGATAAGGAATTTATTTACAGATTCACACATTGAAACTGTCAGTAGCTTGTTTCAGGAAAAGGAATCAAATATTTAAAGTTCGTAGTTTCGATGAAGTGTCAAGAAGATAAAATGTTCCTAATAAATTATCGGACACAAAGTAATATTCCAAAATGTTTAAAACAAATTGAGAGAATTCGTTTTTTACATAAAAGTTATACGGTTGTATTCAACATGAATGAAAAGATATATTTTAAGGTACTTAGCTTTGGATTTGAATAGACTTCTTTGAAATTGCCCTGCGCTCATTAGAGGTTGATAATGTATCAGCGTGTAATTTTGACACCAGCATTAATCAGACGCGTGGAACTCTGGATTTCTGCCTCCTGTTTCTTTCTGCCTTTTCTCTCTGTGTCAAGATTCAATTTTCTCTGCCTATTTATATCAAAGAGCGATTTCAAATCGGCCCGTTACTTTTTTCTTAGTTTATAAGCCGCTCGCTATTCCGTTGGTCAAAATAAACTTTCACATAGGCTCGTTAAATTTTGCCTTGGTCTTCTCTTCAACCTGGAACTAATGCCTTTTTCCATCGGTCAAAATAAATTTTCGCATAGGCTCGAGAATTTGAAAACAGTGGCGAAAAGAGTTATTTTTATTTCGTATTCACCATATATACACACATAAAACTTCTACAGTTCCTTAGTTTAACGAGCTCTGTCCTCATTGTGATTTGTGATATATTTATAAAATAATGAAAATGGAAAAAACAACTTTTTTACTATTTTGCCATGAAATGAATTGTTTTGTCATTAACGTTAAATTCGTTTGAAATCCTGAAGTGCAGAATGCATTTATTTATTTTTTACTAATGTTTAACAAACTTTTTGCCATATTTCTTCTCAAAACGCTTTAGGATGGTTCCCTTTTCAATCGTTAATTTAAACGGCGTGGAAGCAGAATAAGAAAATAGCATCTGACGAAACTTGAACACACGTTTCATATCTATAGAGCTCGTCGTATATGGAGGACATCTTCATCAGAATGACAAGAGAAATGGTTAGTGGCTATGAAGGTCCACATTTGTACTTATTCTGATGTTGCAAGTAAACCTATTTAAAATAAGAGTTGAAGAATGTGTGAGACATTTAGGCGATAATTGTACCAGTCTAGGAGAGCTTAGGAAAAAACTAGAAGAATTAGAAATTAGGATGGAAATTGAATGCATCCAGATGATAGCATCCAGATGATAACATCCAGATGATAACATCCAGATGATATTGAAAACAGGTAGAATACTGAGAAAAATGCGAGACTATTGAGGTGACTTACTGCTAAAGTGTCGACTAAGTAAGTAATAATATATAATATATACATAGATCTGAAGAAAAAACAGAATCAGTATTAATGGCAGCCGAAACAATAACACAAGAACGAAATATATTATAAAACCTAATAGTAAATGCACACAACGTGTAAAGAGAAATGATATTGTTAATAAGCAAATGCAGTAAGCTCGTCCAGAAAGAATAGAAACATAAACATGACGAGGTGGGAGAGGTTGATTCACGTGAAATTATGCAAATGACGAGCATTTGATAAACCAATAATCTATAGAATCTCTTTAGAAAAATAAAAAATGTTTTTTCTAGGACTTTAAAGGCTTATAGACATATCACGTTGAAACACTGGTTCTCGTACGACCACCGAATTATGCAAAGTTGAGCCTGATCTGTAACCAGATGAGTCACCTCGTAGGGATATCAGATGCTGTAAATGTTGGATGTGCGTGTGGTGTAATGGATAGCAGCTCGGAACTGGAAATCGGAAATCCAAGTTCCAATTACAGTAGGGATCTTCAATAATTCGCTCCCAAGAAAACAGCATACCATGATGAAAAAAGGCCTCAAACTTATTAAAAACAAAGTTTTATCGTCTAAGTATTTTTTAATTATTTTTTGAAAAAGTTTTTAATCCTATTTAGCATGTTCGAAATTTTGGTTAATATTTTTTACGTCAGCGGTCCCGTAATATTTACCATTAGTTTTTTAGCGCCTTTTTCCAGATGAAAAACACATTAATTTGGAAATTCTATCAAAAATCAAATAATCAAACTTATTCACAAATGAATAAGATTTTAGAAATGTTTGATTTTACAAAGTCTTGGTAAAAAATATTTCTTTTTACATCTGTTACCCTTAATTAATTTATGGAAACTCGAAAATTGGACTTGGTGAAATTTTGGGATTATATTAGTGAAAAAGCAGACTTTGTAGAATATAAATCATCGATTTTAAAAAATTTTATTTTGTAAATCGAAACCCGATATTACGCAAAATTCAGTTTTTAATTGTAAACTACAAAACACAATAAAACTAAGTTAATTGAAAAAGTTTTTAATGGCTTTTATGAACAATATATATTAAAGACTCTATTGTCTGAAGCCAAAATATTTTCCGATGTAAAATGAATTTTTACAAGAATTGTTTTCTTTTTTTTTCAACTGTAAATACAAAATGTGATAAAGTTGTTAAATATTTTAAAATTAAGTTTGAATCCATGTCTTTTTGGAAATGTCGTTATTAATTCATCTATTTTTACAGATCATAAATTTGAAAGCTTATTACAATCTGCGATACGATAGTATTTTTTAAATATTTTTTAATATGCAAAAAATGCATTAAAAACTTTTTCTCCAAAACTATGGTTGCACAGTTCAGAAATAATAGGTCACGTGTTTTAAGAAAAAGGCCTTAAGAAATTGTTTTACTTTCCTTCTGGCTACCACGTATCAAATTATCTGACTGACCATCATAATCGTATTTTCAAACGTTTTAATTTTCTTTTTTGCGTCCTATTTCACTAAATATTTTAATTTCATTTTTTAAATATAACTAATTTATTGTTTTTCAGTGAGAGACATACTGCAATTATTAATTATTTTCTTTTTTCAATTCAATTGCAGGCTTTGAACATATCTTCATTAAAAAAAAGTACATAAAAATCAATAAAATATTAAACTTTTGAAAGTATTTAATTTTTTTAAAATTATTTTTTAAAAATTACTTCACATAAAATTCGAAAATACTGTCACTTCTGCCTTTCTTTCCGATAAATTGCCCTGACGTTAGTTGTCGATACATTGCGGTAAACGTCAATTCACAACCTCCAAAACAAATCAACATGATTAAACATGCTTCTCTTATTTTCAACTAAATTTTTCTGCTAAAAAATTAAGTAATGTTTGTTTCCAATTACATAAAATAAACTTAAAATTTTCTAAATTTTCCTCAAATAACTTTTGAAAATGTATAATTGATTTTTATAAGATTTTTAGACGGAAAATTAAATTTTTGTTTGCAATGTTTTCAAAAATGGCAGACAATCTATTTTATGGCAATTTTGCTGACTCAAAAAACTTGATTTTTAACTAAAATTTCGGACGTGCTAGGAAGGATTAAAAAATGTAAAACAAATGTAAAAATTCTTTGGTCTTTCCTCTTAATAATAACATAAACATTTAGACGATAAGAAATTGTTTATTAAGTTTGAGGCTATTTTCATAAGGGTATGCTCTTTTTAGTGAAGTATTGAAGATACCTAAATTACAGTTAAGTTCCTTATATTTACTTACGCATATATTAATTTGGCCACAACGTCTTCCGTTGTTGGGGCGGGTGGGAACGTTACAGAAAAGCCTTATAATAAAGTTAAAAAGAATTGAGAATGCATGGAAGAGTTTTCAGAAGACTTGCTGCAAAAGTGAGCATATATAATAATAGTAATCATGATAATCATAATGCCCCATAGATTAAATAAACACTCCTGGAAAGGCTCGAATCAATCTCCTGTTCCATACGCCAATAGCAGGTCAGACAATTAAATAGAAAATGTGGAAAAAGACAGAAACAAAATGTAGATTTCAGTTGGAATTGGCTACTTCCCAAATAGTATCACTAAGTAGTTATCTCAAAAGAAACTCCTGTTCTATGGTTTAAAAAGAATTTTTCAAAATGAAAGCTTTCTTGAAGCTTTTATTTTAGTTTTAATTTTAAAGCTGAAATGTAGCGACAAAAACAACAAAGATGAAGATCCTAGTCCGAATAACTTTATTAAGAAACAATGAGTCATCTCAAAATGTTAAACAATATGAGAAAAACGAAAGATCAGTTGAAATGTAGTGATAATAACAACAATAATAAGGATACTAGTTTGAATAAATTTTGGAATAATGGAATGATCTCATCTCGGAATTTTAGACAAAATGGGGAAGGCTAAAAAATATATCAGTTAAATTGTAGTGATAGAAACAATAAAGGTGGGATACTAGTCTGAATAAAAAGGATACCAAATATCTTAGGTAATATGAGGAAGGTAAAAGAATATATCAGTTGAACTGTAGTGAAATAAACAACTAGTTTGAAAATACTAGCCTAAATAATATCCGACAATAATAGTATGTAATAGTATGTGATCCCTTACAATGATATTACATGATTAAATCAGATTCCGCTTTCATTTTCATCGATATTATATCTTGTCTGATAGATTGTGCAACTAAAATGCAATATATCCTATCATTTAATCACAAATATTTCACTCATCTTTTCTTTAATTCTAGGATTTATTGAGGTCGGTGGTTACGAAAACCTAGTAAGAAAATACCTTAATGCGAAACCGAACACAACAATGATCTACTGGGATGATAAAAATTCGTCCAAGTATAAATACGTAGATTGTGGGTTGCCGTCAAAATATTCCATGCATTTGTTTCGACCGTATGATGACCCTAGTCTACCATGGCCAGGAGTAATAATTGGGCTTACTATTTCATCGATATGGTATTGGTGTACTGATCAGGTATTTATTGTTTTCAAATGAGATTATTCATTTTTTGAGACGCGGCAAAAATATTTACTCATTATTTAAACAAAAATTTACCCATTATTTAAACATAAATTGAAACATAAATAGCTTCAAATTTGGCATCAGATTTTCTAACATTCTTTTGTTTTATTGTTTATCGTTTAACTAAATATGGTAGCCTAAACAAATCATAATCAATTCGTCGCATTGAAAATGTATATTATGAAGAATTAGCAGGTGATAAAACAGTTGAATATTTACAGAAAAACTGTTGCTAATGTGTTTAATTAGTTTCAAGACAAGTAAACAACCTTACCAAATCCAGTTCCAGGAGGAAACCTTTCAGTTCGTAGGAGAGTCACTGAAGCCGTCAAGAAGAGGGTGAAGATAAATCTACGAAGAAGCCTGGAGAAGATTGCAAAAGCGCTGGATATTTCGGATAGGTCGCTTAGGAGGTTTGTGAAAGATGACTTAGGGCTAAAACTATAAAAGATTCAACGACAACAGCTACTCTCCAAGCAAAAACCGATTGTCAGAGGGACGAGATACAGCGTATTGCAGGAAAAGTTTGGTCGGACGAAAAGATTTTCACTGTGGAGTTAGTGGTCAACTACCAAATCGATAAGTTTTGCAACACTTCTCCAATAAAAATATTCCTGAAGATATCAGAACACATTTCAAGTGACAGAAACCAACTTGTGTCATGGATTGGGTTGTTGTTGCTTCTGATGGTTCAAAGTCACCATTGATGTCCATTGAAGTGATGTAAGTGAATAACAGAGTTTACCAGTAAATGTTGGAGAGGGATGTATTGCACTGGTTGCCTGACACACTTGTAAGTCGCCATAACTTCACTGAAGAGGGAGGTCCCGCGCACATGGCCAATTTGACGCAGAACTGTTGCAAGAGATATTTTTCAATTTGGTCTGACATTAATCATATCGATATTGCGATGTGGCCCAATTAGAAAGCAATGTTTCACGTATCTCGTACTCAATTGTGTCAGATGTGAAAAAGCTCTTTTGACTTCGTGGTAAAACTTTGAGCGAAAAGGTGCTGAAGAAGTTATGTACTTCAGTTGACAAAAGATTAAGGCTATAGTGAAAGCAAATGGGGACATTTTGAATTGTTAAATATATGTAAAATATTGTCAATAAATATAACAATAAATATAATAATCAGTCTGTAAACAATCAATATCCAAAGCTTAAAACATTTTATTTTATCATAAAATTAATAATGGGTAAATATATATGCCGCAATTATTATGCATTTGATCTATTGTAAATAAAACATTGCATTCGGAATAATGTTAACAAAAAATGTCAAAGCCTGTTTTTGGAGTATTAACTGGTTAAATGATTAATGTCTATTCTGGATGTATTTTTCTTTTTCTTTTTTTTTTTTTAGTAAAATCCCTTTTCCATATAATTAACATTAAAGAAAAGATATGTAATCGCCTGAGCGTTTATCAGGATAGCTTTCATTTTAGGCTATTTACCGGCGACTCTATCCTGGCTACTAGCTAAGACAATCCTGATAAACCTCTCGCTTGATTTTGTATTGTATGTATCGCAACAACTTCATGGACCATTTCTCACACCCTTGCAGCTTGATGATAGCAATTTGCAATGCAGTTTTATTTTACCAAAACTTCACTTTGTGAATGAATGTTTTGATGTATTCTATTACATATATAGCGACATAGCAACAAAGCATATATAGAAATTGATTACAAATAGATTTACGATAACGGGACATTCTAAGCCTAACCTTAGGGAAGAAGAAGAACTGACTGAATGGGAAGAAGAGGATGAAATTCCGTTAGCTCAATTGCAGAGTAAATTGCGGGCTGAAAAAGCACCTAATGTTAATGAGGAATTACTACTAAAACGGCGATTGAGGGGAGCGGTTCGGCCCGAGCCCAAGGATTAAGTAAAACCAGTACAGTGGCTTTGGTGAATGATTGACGGTCTGGGACTAACTGTGCATTTATCATCAGTGCTGGTGAACTGTGTGGACGGGCCCCATGCATGCACAGCGCTGGTGGTGATGTGGGTCGGTGCTTGAGGTATCACTCTAAGATGTAACCACCCGCTAAAAACAATAAGAAAATGATTGAGTAAGACAAATTATTCTCTCCATCTCTTTGCATACCTAGAGGGTAAAAAGTGAACAATTTGTAATAAAGCACACTTTATAATTTGAAAATGTTATGATCTCTTAATGTTTACGTTATCTAATAAAAGCAATCTATGAAAATCGTTCACATGACTTAAAAATTAAATTGTATGATTTAACTCATGGACTTTGCATTTCTAACTTAAAGTTTGAACTCACTTTCTGCATTCTGTTTGTACATTGTGCATTAAGGATGGGGGAAACGGAAATGACAGTCCTTAAGAATTAAGACAAAATCGAACTGTTGATCCAAAATTATCGGCTGGTAACAATCTTATATAATTTGTTTCGTAGTGCAGCATGGATAGATATTTACTTTTGACTATAACATTTCCGAAAAATGTCACCAATTATTATAATAAAAGAGGATTGGTTTTACCATAATGATATGTAATGATGAGTTATATTTTATTTATATCTATAAAATTACGCATTATTCCTGCAGGTAATTGTTCAACGTGCCTTAGCAGCCAAAAATATCTCTCATGTTAAAGGCGGCACTATTTTGGCTGGTTATTTGAAATTTCTTCCCTTGTGGATTATTGTATTCCCTGGTATGATGGCTCGAGTTTTGTTCCCAGGTAAGTCATTTGTTCGTACCTAGGATAGTGTTGTTTTTCTTTGCGTAAAAATTTTTCTACATTTGAACTCAAAATATATGCTAATATAATTATTTTTCTGTTATTAAAATCAATATCCTTATTAAAATTTACGTTTGCATTAGTATTACTAATTTACTCGTACCATAAAAAATGACAGCATATTCATATTGTATTCATTTAAGATTTTTATTTATAAAATTAAATTTATAAAATAATTTGTATTTATACAGTTAACTTGTTGCGGAGTTACCTATGGTTGATGAAATATATTCAATAATAGGACTTGATAAGATATTTCTGGCGTTATAGTGATAATATTTTGAGCGCATGAGATGTTTTCGCGAACAGATTCTGTAAATTCATTCCAATATGAATTTACAAACAATATTGAACATGCAACAATATTTTAGCGGTTTGTTGGCTTAGTTGAGTCGTCATCTTAGTACATGTTTATGCTTTATTGGATACTACATGGCATTGCAGTTCACTGAGGACTAAGAAATGCCGTCATGTCTTGTACTTACGGTATCCTATGTGTAAAAAGAGGAAAATGAGAGGGAGAGAGTTTGTACCCTTTTTATTTTGGGGGTAGGGAGTGGGGTCAAATCCATCTATGCGGTCATTTGAACATTCTTGGCAGATAATTCCACACGACGACTAATCGCATGAAAGAAAGAATTATTTTTGAAACCATTAAAATATATATTTAAAAAAGCTAACATGGAACCAAAGAAACAAAAGAAGCAACATATTAATAATCTGTTTTACTAATAAGATATTCGGTTGTTAACGCTAACTACATTTCCATATTGGTATCGAGTAATCCTTCTGTTCCCATTTCTACTAAGAAGGCGTAATCGATTTTTATATAAAGCCACATGGTGATTTATATTTAAAATGGATTATATTATAGTATTATAATAATAATAATAATAATAATAATAATGTTTACTTGATTGTGCAAGTGTTTATGTTTAAGTATTTCCTTGAATAATAACAATAAAAGAAATACTAGTTTGGCTAGAAACTTTTGACTCACTTAGGAAGCGGAAAGAAAACAATAAATCTTGATCTCTGGTGAAATTTCCAAGGAGTACTGCATTTCGAACCACAAGTCGCGCCATCAGCGCTAAACTGTATTACCAGCAGCTAGACCGCATGTACGACAAACTAAAGGAATATCCTGCTTTGGTCAATCGAGGTCGGGATTGGCAAGACAGTGCGAAGCCACACACAGCCAGGTTGACTAAGGAGAAGTTCAAACGGATGGACGGTGTTGAGATCCTTCCACATCCACTATTCTGCTCTATGGCACACTTCCTCCAAGACCAGCGATCCAACACCTTTGATGAAGTGAAGGAAGCTTGTTTACAGTGTTTTCATTCAAAGCCAGTGGACTGGTATTTAGGACAGATTTGGGTGCTGGCTGATCGCTGACAGAAGATCGTCGAGAATGACGGACTTTATTTTGAAGAATAAATATTGGTGTTGCTCCATAAAAGTTTATTGTTGTCTTTCCGCTTCTTAAGTGAGTCATTGACTTTCTGACCAACCTAATACTTAAACAGAAATCGCAATTAATGGCACAGTGAACAAGACGATATGAAAAGCGTTATATTGACAAAATAAGATGCTCCAAACTAGCCTTAAGAAGTTTTACTGGGAAAATTGCAAAGCATTTATAGTTAGAAATCCACCGTCTATTGAAGAAATGAAAAATTATTGGAAGAGTATTTCGAGCAAACCAAAGGAATATAATATCAATGTGGAGTGGATCAAATGAGGACAAGAAAGAATGGAAAAATATAGTAAAGAGTAAATTTAGGTAAGCGCTAACAAAATCCTCAAAATGGAAATCCTCAGGAAATGAGAAGGTACTCAAATTTTGACTTTATCCATGCTAATTTATAATCCCAATGAAATTCCAGAATGGATCACTGAAAGTATTACATATCCTCCACCACAAACGGTCGAAACAGATGATCCAAACAGTTATAGGCTAATAACCTGTCTGTCCACCACATATAAATTTATCACATCTATCGTGACGAAATGTACTTACTCTTTTCTCGATGAAAACAACATTATTCCTCGGAACAGAAAGGATGTCGAATGTTTGCAAAGATCAACAACTAATAAATAAAATGATCCTGAAAAATGACAGGAAAACAGGCAAAAATTTCGGCACAGCTTGGATCAGTCAGTCAGCTATGTGTCATGTATATTTAGACATATGACTGACGTGGCAGATTGTTTTCCCGCTGTAGGATACCATTTTTTCTGCAGTAGACCAGTTGCCATCCAAGGACTACAGAATTCGGTCTGTCCTGCTATTTATCCATACCTGGGGGAGAAGAGGATTCATACCTTTCCGTAAATGAATGCAATGGATTTGACTGAAATTCGAACTCGGCTCACCGATTCCTCAATCCGAGCCGCTATCCATTACTCCACCTCACAGCTTGGATAGATTACCATAAAACATGTAAAATTTTGGATACTTAAAACTTTGGAACATTCAGGCAGGTAAATGTAATTAATACTGTTTAATTAAAAAACAGAGTATTTATTTAACTAAATTGTATCTATAAAAATAACATATAAACAGAAAATATATTAAATGATTGTCGGACTTAATCCATTTCATTATATATATATATATATATATATATATATATATATATATATATATATATATATATATGTGTGTGTGTGTGTGTGTGTGTGTGTGTGTGTGTGTGTGTGCGCGCGCGCGCTCGTGGTTAACTATTTTTTCCTTTTTTTTCTCTCGTGAAAATACCCAATGTATTTCATCTGGTAGTGGTCATTGCGACTTATACCTATACCAAGTTAAAACTTAGTATGGCCATTTTTTAAAGAAAAGGAAAATTCAGATCAACAACCCGCAACTCAAGGTGTTAATCGTGCCAAGGAGTAAATGGCTGCTGCGTTATGAGGTCGCGAACAACCCCCTACAGGCTTTGGAACCCTGTTTGTAAAAGAACGTTACCTAATGTGCCGCGCAACTTTGGGTAGACTTTTGAACCCGTGCGTCACTCGTGGGAATAATATGAGAACTAAAAGTCAAACAAAAAATTATAATATCGCTCTTCCAGTGGATAAACAGGGGACTCATCTCTCAGAAGGAGACCTACCTACGTTCGAAATAACTGCCATAGGAACAAAATCCTACGCAAATAATGAATCTTCAGGTCCCCACCTGCGAATTCTCCATTTAGACCCACAGCCACATTTAAAGAAAGAAAAGGTAAAGCAGTCTCGCAAAGAGTACAAATTATTAGGAATGAAGATGAAGTCCTATCAGCGAAAGAAAAAATAAAGCAAACAATACAAATGAAAGCTCAAAGATTCAGACGCTATGAAAAAAGATCAAGATTCTACAGACAGAACAAAATCTTTCAAACCGATGAGAAGAAATTTTACAAAGAAATAGGCAAACAAAAAATTGAAGTGACAACCCCCAATAACAATGGAAGTCGTTGTACAGTTCTGGGAAAAGATATGGGCTTGCCCTAAAGAACATAACAAAGAAGCAGATTGAATTACGCAAAAGGTAGAACGGGTGAAAAATAAACCAAACCAACATTGGCGGGAATCATAGAAGAGGATGTTGAATGTACAACTGGAAATCTCCAGGAATAGATAAAATTCCTAACTTTTGGCTCTATTATCTAAATACAGCACACAAAATAACTAGCCAAAGAACTTCAAGAAATGGTCAATGATCCTATTCGGCATGGGTAACCAAAGGAATTACCTTCCTTCTACTCAAGAATGGTGACACAAATGTCCTAAAAAATTACAGACTAATTACATGTCTTCCTACTATTTACAAACTGTTAACTCTGACGTAACAGATGCGCTGCTTCTTAGAAAAACAGACATTCTACTGCTTGAAAAAAAAAGGGTGCAAACATGGCTCTTACGGATGTAAAAACCAATTACTAATTAATCATAAGTGATCTTTGAAAAATACTTTAATACAAAGAAAAATCTCAGTACTACTTCAATTATATTTAAAATGTTTTTGCATCTATTACTACTACCTATTTAATTTCAAGAAAACTTGATAAATTCAAGACGTAACTTTTATTGATTATATTAGTTAAAAACAGAAAACTTTGAATATAAATCATCGAATTTTTTGTAAAGTTGAATAGCTCCTTATCTAAATTCAGCTATGAATTCTAGCATACAAAACCCAATAAAACTAAGACATTATTGAACTAGAAAGGATTTTAATGACTTTTATGAATAATATGTGTTAAGTACAATATTGTCTGTTATTAAATAGATCTATCTTTACAGATCATAAATTTGAAAGCTTATTACAATCTGACCTGACCTCCCGTGTTTAAAAAAAAAATTAGTTTGTGAGTGTGCATAAAAACGTTTTTTTTCTAAATATATAGGTGATTGCACGTAACATTTTACGTATTTTCCACTGACGGCAATAAACCTACCTCAGAAAATTTTAGTTTTCGTACTGCAAACACGTGTTGAAGTCTCTGACTTTAACTATCATCGTCGCATTTTCAAAAGTTTTAATTTTAACGACCTATTTCACTTGAATTTAATTGTTTTTAAATATAATTAATTTATTATTTTTCAGTGAGATACATACTGCAACTATTAATTATTTTCTTTTTTAGTTCCAATTTTAGGGACAGAAACAGTGATTCAAGCTTCGGACATATCTTCGTTAGTATATTTTCGAAAAAGAACCACCAAATTTTTACGAAAGTCTGAAACCAATTGTGTAGCAGTTTTTTTTTTTAATTTTTAGTAGACTTCTATTTTTAGTGGACTATAATTAAATTAAATAAAAAACGTAAATGATTACACAACTAATACAAAATATTAATATTATCATAATTGTCAGATTTTAACAATTAATATAAAAATAAGAAAAATTAACTCATTAAAAAAATAACATTTCATAAAAATGAGAGAGGTACCTATAATTATTAGGTACTTATGAAATTTTATGGTAATATTTTTAATTATTAATTTTTATATTATCTCAGTTGTGAATTTTTTCATAACTGAGCTATAAAAATTAATAATAAATAAAAATAATACCATAAAATTTCATAAGAGATATACCTAAAAATTAGGTACCTATCTTATGAAATTTTATCTCACTTAGTTTATCAAATTTTAAAATTTATTTCATTGTTAGTATTTTAAATTTTATTTTTCCAGAAGTCATCTTCAAACATAAGGTTATAACATTATGCTTGAAGATGACTTCTGGAAAAATAAAATTTTAAATACTAAAGTACCTAAAAAAAGAAAAAAATCAATAAAATATTAGATTGCTGAAAGTATTTGTTAATTTTTTTAAATTGCTGTGTAGTTAAATAAGTTCTTCTGTTCTTCCGTCCGATAACTGCCCCCCACCCCGACCAAAGCTGCCAATACATCGATGTAACTGTTAGTTAACACCTCAAAAACAAGTCATCGCAATTAAGACAGGCTTTTTAATGGTATTTCGCAGACGCAAGAAAAGCAAGATTTTTAATCAAAATTTTGCCTGTTCTAAAAAGGACGAAGTAAATTAATAAAACAATCTAAACATCCTTTGGTCTTTCCTCTTAATAATAACATAAACATTTAGACGATAAAAATATTTTCATCAAGTTTATGGCCTTTTTTCATCATGGCATGCTCTTTTTCGGCGAATTAGTAGAGATACCTAAATTAAATAATAATAAGAAAAATTCATATTTACGTTAAAATAGTAGTAAAAATAACAATATTTCATATTTACGTTTTTAAGAAAAAAGAAAGTTAAATTTTCAGGAGCTTCGAAAAACACGTCATTATTATTATTATTATTATTATTATTATTATTATTATTATCATTATTATTATTATTATTATTATTATTATTTGTGTATGTTATATTTCCTGCTTTGTATCCTGTAGAGACGGGTCCAAATTATGGTCTTTAACTGTTAGCAACTTTCTTAGTATATGGGATGTTCCTAACAGGGCGATCTTCTGGGAAACTTGTATGTTGATGTTACCTGGGACACTGTAAAATTGTCCATTCCTTTTCTCACGAGGCCCAGAGCTCCGGTTACTATTGGCACAGTCTCAGTTTTCATTCCCCACATCCTGTTAATCTCGATCTCCATGTTCTTGTATTTGGACAATTTCTCGATAATTTTTCTGGATGTGTTTCTCTCATATGGTACAACTATGCCAATAAGCATACACTTCCTGAATTTCTAGTTTTTTATGATAATATTGGGTGTGTTGGCTTTTATTTCCCTGTCAGTTTGAATTGGCAGGTCCCATGGGATAACATCGTTATTTTGGGTAACTGTGTCTGGTTGGTGCTCATATCATCTCTCAGTGGTTTCGATTTTGCGCTTCTTGCATATCTTCCAGTACGCATATATCGCTACCTTGTTATGCCTGTGTGTATATTCATTTTTTGCTAGCTCTGGACATCCAGGGATAATATGGTCGACAGATGGATCATATTTTCCCAGTTTTTGTTTTTTAATTTCATTTGGCCAAGTTGTTTTGCTTTTGGCATAGATGGTATTCGCTTCGTTTTTTGTCGGTAGGGTTTCAGTTATATGAAGCTGTTTCTTGAAAATTGTAGCTTCTTTGTTGATGGAGAGGATTTGGTGTTTTACTATTTTTAGAAGAGGCTCATTGGTTTTTGTGAGGTTAACTTAAAGTCCAATTGTTGTAGTTTTTAGACTTATTTCAAGTTGGATTAAGCCTCGGCCTCTTGGCACGCACAGCCTGTCAACATCTGATTCCGGATGGTGCATCCTCATTTGAATGATCATTTTTCTGGTCTTGGCGTCCAATCTTTTAATGTCATTCAACTTCAATTTAATAATGTTGAAGCTGTATGTTACTACAGGTATAGTTAATGTGTTGATAGCCTTCATCTTATTGTTCCTATTAAGTTCACTTTCTAGTATCAAACGCACTCCGCTATAATATTCGAATCTTTTTCTTTATAATTGAATGCTGTATTCCGTCTCCTTCGTTGATTTCTAAGTATTTGTATGCAACCTCTTAGTCTAGTCCCTTAATCTTGTTGTTGATATCAAAGTTTACATTTGTAGTTTTCGTTAGTTTAACGCCTTTGAAGGTGGCTTTGATTCCGATCTACATCTTAATGTCTTCGCTGGTGTGTAGGTTTTTTCCTGCTGGTTGTCATCCTTGGCAAATGTTTTCAGATCATCAATCAGAATAAATGATTCAGTTTGCCATTCTGTGATTGTATCCGTAGCTACTGTTGCTCAGTAGGCAGCTGAGTGACGATAATGCAAGACAGAAGAGTAGTGGTGATACTGAATATCTTTGGAAGATCCCGCTTTTGATGTTGATTGGTCTCGATGTTAATGACCCGTTTGTATGGTCTAGGTTTAGCGTAATCTTCCTTTTTTTCATGCTCTCCGTTATGAATTTCACCGTTGTGGGGCATATTATTATTATTATTATTATTATTTTATTTCCTTTGATATCTGGCGTTTACACATTTCTTTCCGGGTCCCGCCCAGGGACCTAAGGTTAGAAATGGCATCATGACACTTTCCACTGAAAAAAAAAAAAAAAAAAAAAAAAAAAAATTACATAGATAAAGCCCTTCGTAAAGTGTGGGCTGTACTTGTCAGAACAATTTTTTGTATCTCTTTGAGGCATGGACTTCCAGGGATCCCTTCAATCAGCCTACTGGAATCTTTTCCAACCAGTCCAAGGGCTCCAACTACAACAGGAATTGTTGATGTTCCCATGTGCCACATTTTTGAGATTTCGATTTCAAGGTCCTTGTATTTTGACAGTTTTTCGAATATCTTCAAAGACACATTGCAGTCTGCAGGGACTGCCATATCAATAAGGAGGCACTTATTTTGTTTGTGGTCTTTAATAACAATGTCTGGGCGGTTGGCTTTGATTGTTCTGTCAGTGTATATTGTGTAGTCCCATAGAATTGTAACAGGTCCTATCTCCGTAACCGGGTCAGGGTGGTGTTCGTACCAATATCTTCCAGTTTCCTTCCCATAGGAGTTGCAAATTTTCCAGTGCAGATATTGGCCCACTCTGTCATGCCGGTTTTTATATTCAGTGGATGCCAATATCGTGCAACCTGATATAAGATGATCAATGGTTTCTGGATATTTGTCACAGAATCTGCATCTTGGGCTAACACAGTATTTTAGTATATGTGCTTGATAATTCCTAGTTAACAAGCATTGGTCTTGTGCAGCAATTATAAAACCCTCAGTTTCACCTTTCAACCCTGCACTACGTAGCCACTGATGGGTGCGGTTTTTGTCTACGTCTGCTTGTTTGGTACGGGCAGAGTATTGGCCATGGAGCGGTTTATTTTGCCATTGTTTCTTTATCTGGTCGGTCGCATTTGTCTTTGCATTTTTTTTAAAGTTTTTTGCAGCTTCAGCCGGTGTACAGTGATGTATTTGAATTTCTGTGCCCATTTGAAGCTCTTTTTTGAATTTTTCGGCTTCCTTTACTACAGAGTAGAGACACTTCCTACTTTCATGTTCCTTGACACATACCATCATCCAGTCTTCTGTTTTTTCCAAGTATCTTTGGAGGCCAATTGTTGTACTTTTGTAGGATAGTTCTAGTTGAACTAGTCCTCTGCCTCCTTCGGATCTGGGCACATACAGGCGATCAATATCAGCTTTGGGATGATGCATGCGGTAGCAAGTGAGGAGCTTTCTCGTTTTGGCGTCCATTCGCTTAATTTCAGCTATGGTCCAGTTAAGTATATTAAAGCTGTATTGCACCACAGGAACAGCTAAGGTGTTTATAGCTGATATTCGGTTTTTTGAGTTTAGCTCAGTATTTAGTACCAGGCGTACACGCCTGTAGTACTCCTTTCTTACCTTCTCTTTCATTTGGGAGTGTTGTATGCCATCTCCCTCACTAATTCCTAGGTACTTATAAGCTTCATCATGCTCCAATTCTCTAATCTTCGTGGCAAAATCTAAATCTATTAAGGGTGCTTCTAAAATTCTACCTTTCTTAAATGTTACTTTAGCACATTTATCTAATCCGAAGCTCATGCATATGTCGTCACTAAAGTATTTTACAATATTAAGTAGGCCCTTCAACTCATTGTCGTCTTTGGCAAAGAGTTTGAGATCATCCATGTATAGTAGGTGATTGAATATGTTGTTATTTATTTTGTAGCCATAGCTACTGTTGTTCAGTTCATGCGTAAGAGGGAGTAAGGACAAACAAAACAGAAGTGGAGACAAAGAGTCTCCTTGAAAGATTCCACGTCGGATATTTAGTCGGTTGGATATGACAGTGCCCCTGGTGTGACTAAGGTATAGTTTGGTGTTCCACATTCCCATGCTGTGCTTAAGGAAATTTAATACCACAGGGGAGACTTTGTACATTTCCAAAGTCTTAAGGATCCAAGAATGTGGAACACTGTCAAAAGCTTTACGATAATCAATCCACGCTGCACTGAGATTTCTACGTCTGCTCCTGCAATTTTCCAGAATCATTTTATTTATTAGTAATTGGTCTTTGCAGCCATATGAACCCCTCCTGCATCCCTTCTGTTCCAGTGGAAGAATGTTGTTTGTTTCTAAAAAGGAGTAAGCACGGTTCGTCATGACAGACGTGATCAACTTATACGTTGTGGAGAGACATGTTATCGGTCGATAATTTTTCGGGTCATCTGTTTCATTTGTTTTTGGTATGAGGTATGTAATACCTTCAGTAATCCATTCCGGGATTTTATTGGGATTATTTACAATCGTTGATAATGTTTCCGCAAGTATTTTGTGGATAGACGAGAGATGATAAAGCCAGAAATTGGGAACCTTGTCATTTCCTGGGGATTTCCATTTTTGCGATTTCGTTAGAGCTTGCCTAACATCATCTGTGGATATATTTTCCCATTCTTGCAGAGGTGTATCCAACATTCGTTCTTCTTCACGCCGGATCCATTCAGCTTTAGGGTTATATTCTTTCGGGCTGCTCCAAATATTTTCCCAAAATGTCTGTACAGTATCAATCGATGGTGGCCTTTCGACATGTATAGGTTTTTTTCCAATTTCCCTGTAAAATTTCTTAAGGTCCGTTTGGAATATTTTATTTTGGCGATAGAACCTACAACGTTTTTCGTATCGCCTTGTTCTCTGTGCTTTTAGCTGAAGTTTCTGCTTCAGCATTTCCGTGGTTGGTGGAATGTCAAGTAATGATTTAATTTTGTGTTTCCTCTTGATCTTTTTGCACTTGCGCGTGGAAATATTAGGGTTTCTGGTGAGCTCATCTAATATAGAAAGCTCACATCTGATTTGTTTTATTTCTCGTAACAATTTTGCTTTCCAAGCTGGTTCTCTACGTCTGTTAACTTTATTTATAGTCTTGATCCCAAGCTTCAGAGTCGCTGCTAAAGCTGTTGCGTATATTACGTTGTTAATTTCTGTGATGTTTCCCGGTGGTTTATCTGTTAACAGTGTTTCCAGAGCAGCGTTGTATATTTTCACAATATGCTTGTTGGAATTCGTCATATGGATTTTGGGTAGCTGGTCTCTTTCTGACAACTGTATGAAAGTTACTTTGCTGAGTACTTGGATTACGTGGTTTTTCGCTTCGGTGATTTCCGCTTTGTGGTTTTCAAGGAATTCTAACATAATGTACCTGGAGTCATCTTCAGAAACATTGTCTGGAGAACTGCAGGTTGTGTTTAAGATAGAGTCTTTGATTTTATTTCCTGGTAGGTTATTTCGTATTTCATTTGTTTTAGTTTTTACCTCATCCTCTGTCACACTACTTATATCTACATTCATCTCATTACATTTTGAGTGATGGATCATAGTATTTTGTCTTATATCTAATTTTATCCTATCTATTTCTGTCTTTGAGAGTCTGTTGTTTCGCATAATGTCCCTACGGACATTAGAAAGCATGTTTGGATTGAGGTTAGGTCTTATATCCTTTCCCACCATACTTCTCCATATTTGGTATGTTTGATTGGTGGTGTTCTTTGTTGGGGTTTCGAGAGCAGTGAAGAAAGATGTCATGACTTGTCGATACTCTTCGCGGGTCCATTTAGTTCGTTTTCTTTTTATTAGTCGATTTGGTATTGAGTCACTTGATCCAAGGTTGGCAATAATCCGGTTTTGGTGACCTAGTGTCTCTTCGTTCGTGGAGGAGTTTGTTCCAGTAACAGATTTTTCGTCCTCAGACTGGTTCCTCTCTGAGGGACGCGGCCCTTGTTGACCCGGGTGACAACCGATCCGGTATGAAATTTCATTCGTATTCGTTAAAATTGTTAGAGATTTGCGTTTTAACCTTGACCGCCAAGGGGATATTTTTTTTTTTTTTTTTTTTTTTTCGCTGGATGTTATTATTATTATTATTATTATTATTATTATTATTATTATTATTATTATTATTAATTCTATTCATACATCAGATACTTCTGGATTCTCACTGAGGGCTAAAAGTCAGTAAGTCTTCATATCTGCAGTACCTCGCAGTGACAATCATCACTGTAAATTGAACAGTTTTAACCCTCCTTAGAATCTATAATTTTGGTATTATTACTTTTAATCGGCGGAATTCTATGAATATCAATACAAAAAATCTCCACAATACGTCAGCACTATTCTCCGTATTCTGATTTTAGCAATGCTGTCGTATAAATGATTTTGATTCTTACTTGTATTTCCAGTCATTTCTATAATGATGATTAATATTCATGTTCCGCAATTCTTTCACGTTTCTGGCAAAACCTAAATATTTGTCCAGGTTTTCACGTTCTTTCAGTTTCATTTTGTGGCCTGCTCGAACTGTGAGAAAATATGAAATGTTTTCTTCCTGTTTACAATAAATCTTAATTTGGTGATCAGCTTGAATTTGAAATTTCAGAGAATTTTATATTTTTATACTATGTATATATATGTATGTATATATGTATGTATATATGCATATATGTATATATATGTATATATATACACACACACACACACATATATATATATATATATATATATATATATATATATATATATATATATATATATATATATATATATATATATACAACATAAACGATCCCTGATAGGTTAGTTAATACGGTAATTTATTATTTTTTATGTAATGTTCACTCCATGCTATTCTCAACATACTTCTGTAGAACCAAATTTCTGTTATTTCAGATCTCTTCTTCATCTTTGATATTTCCCATAATATTGGAAGACTGATATTATATGACAGTTTAGTAGTTTTTCTTGGTTTCTAATATAATTTCCTGTTTCTTAATACGTTTTAGCTTTTGGAAGGCATCTTTCGCTATCCTAATACGCCCTTTGATTTTAGTTTTGTAGTTTCCCTCTTCTGTTAAGAGATTTCCCAGATATTTAAATTGCTGTACTTGTTTGATTTCGTTATCTCCAATTTTTAATTTGCATGTTAGGCTGTTCCTTTTGCCGACAACCATGCATTCTCTCTTCTTGCAATTGAGGATTAATCTTTCTTTTTGTTAGAAGACTACACATTCTTGTGGTTTCCTTTCTATGTCTGCCATCAACCCTGTGTCATTTGCACATCTTATGTTGTTAAAATTGTGATAATGAATACTTGTAGGTCTTCTCATTCTCTCAGAATCACCATGCAATATGTTGAATAATTTCGGTGCGAAATATTTTCGGTACGTCCTTGTATTACACTTCTTTCTATTTTGTGTATTTATTGAATTCATTTTCTCTCCGTATGCAGGGGTTTTGCTCCAAGTATCGGTTCTGGATTATTCCAATATCATTTCCAAATATGTAAAGATTTCCTAGCAATTCCAACAGTTCTTTGTGACGTTCTTTATGAAACGTCTTTGCATAATCTATAAAACACAGGTACACATCCTTTTGCATTTATATTACTCTCTGATAGAATTCTGAGCATAAATATCGCATTCCTTGCCCCGGTGTTTTTAACAAATCTGCACTGTTCTTGTCATATTTCTAGTCTAATTCTGCTGCCCACTCAGAATTCCGATGATAAGTTTTGTTATAGGGCTCATTAGGCTGATTTTCCGATGGAGTTTACGTTCGTTTTCACCTGGCTTCTTAGAAAAGTTATGAAAATGGATCTACTTAAGTATGTGTTATGGTGTTGAAACCACTGAAAAATAACACAGACTCGGATATAAAACACGGTATATTATTCACAGAAACGGTATATTATTCACAGAAACGGTATATTATTCACAGAAAACGTAGTACAAAGTATGTGGACTGGAGAGTACTTCTCTCACTGGTGTCCTGACTCACTCATTCATACACTCACTCGGTGATACACTCTTGGTGACTCACACCTGGTGACTTTAACAATCCCCCCACACGGGTCGCATGTGGCACAAGGCCGGTTTAATGTGGGCTTTCCGAGCCCGTAGGCTCGGCCAAAAATATGCCCATTAGAACCCGTATAAACGGGTTCAGGGGCTGTCTACCTCCCCGGACGAAACTTTGCCCTGCGGCAAAGCCTCGTCCGAGTTCCTCTCTGCCAAAGCAGAGAGTTCGATGGTAGTCACACTTGGTGACTTCCTCCTTACTAGAAATTGGTAGCCACATTATATAAGTGTAGAAGAGTCCATTTGTAGGTATGTCAGGTTCCCACAATAGTAAGTCTTCCGGTATATCACGCCTTGTGTTAATTTAAATTTATTATGTCTGTAAATTCGGCAATGCCAAAATCATCTAAAGCTCTCGTGATCTCTATTACAATTCCGTCTAGTCTTGTTGATTTATTTCTGTTCAAATTATCTAGTGCTGATTTCACAATATTTCTGCTCCTTCGATATTTATAGCATTACGAGTTTCGCCGTAGAAGAATTCTCCGATATATTCGTTTCATCTCTGAACGATTTTTTCTTTCTCTAATATCAATGTCCCGTCCTTGCATTTTAATTTTATGCATCCTGCTGATGTTTTTTTTTGTTCCGTTCTCTTATTTTTCATGCTTTATTTGCAATATCCATTCTTTCTATTTCTGCACACTTTTCATTGGGCCATTAGCATATGTTCCTAATTTCTTTGTACATTATTCTGTATTGTGTGTCTACTTTGGCATTGGTTTTGTCTCCTTTACACCATGTTGACTTATCCATTCCTTTTCTTTTTCTTGTCTAGTTTTCTTTGGAGTGATTTTGATTGCTTATGTTACTAAAGCTTCTGATAATGTGTCACACTTCGAGTTTTCATACTTAAATTTAATATTTTTTTGATAGAATTTTCTGATCTGCTAAAAATAAGAATTTTTGTTCTCACTTCACATGTCCAATAATTTCGAATACAATTCCTTTTGCTCATTTTATGAAATATTGATGAAATTGTTTTCGTTGGCATTTGAACTAATATTGTCCTTCTCCCTGATTTTATCTTGGCATTTCAACAAATGCGATCTTTAGGCTTTTCTGCAGGTATTTTAAAATTATTTCACCCCAAGCAAAGTAATAAAACCACTAAAATGCAAGGGATTACTGAGTGTTAAAGAATATGAGAAAAACACTGCTAAGGAGAGAGAACAATAAAAGAAAGAGAATTAAGACAGAAGATAACAATTGATATTGCATTTAAATTTTCGAAGGTCAAAATTAACTGGTAAGCAAGAAGTCGGAAGAGAGTCCCATAAGAGAGAAGTGCAATAGAAGAAACTGTTAGCATAGAACTTACGGTTACATTGCTTGCCATTTCAACTGTAAAATGATGAAATCTTTTTTGCTAATCTAGTACTGCGCTTAAAATAATAAAATATAGATACCATAGAGGAAAGTTCATCAGAACAATTACCATGAAAGTATTTGTAGAAAAGCACAGAAAAGGCGGTGGTAAAATGACTGGAGTAGAGATGCCAAATCAGAACAAATAACGTTGCAGATTCTTTTTTGAATTTTATCAAATTTCTCTAAATATATAGCTGGAGCACCAGACCAGATGTGGCAGTAATATTCAAATCAAAGACGAACTGTAGACTTATGGATATGTAAGATAGATTGCGGCGGGAAAAATGTCTAGCACAACACAGTGAACCAACTTTCCTAGCAGTAAACCTAACAATTGATTCGATATCATCTTTCCATTTTGTGTCAGTAGAAAACGTCAATTCGAGAAGGCGTCACTTTCCTGGAGGTCAGCATTAGCCATGAAGAGCAGTTTCGTTTTGGAGGCGTTAAAATTAACAAGCCATTTCTTACCCCAGTTAACAACATATGGTAGGTCATTTTTTAGATCAGCTGCCAATTTGACCTGATCGGACCGATCAGGCTTACTATTAAGACAGGAGTAAATAGTTGTGTCATCAGCATAAACACCGAAGTAAGAACTTATGACATCAGGAATATTCCTTGATGAAAATTAAGAACAACCTAGGTTCAGTATAGAGCTATGGGGAACACACCCACATTAATGCAAAAACATTTAGAAGTGTAGCCGTACAAGACAATTTTTATTTCACTATTTGATAAGAAAGACTGAATCTCTTCAAAAATTAAAATAAATAACCTTTCAACTTTTGAAGAAGACTAGTATGTCAAATACTGCCAAATGCCTTGGAGATATATAATGCAACAATCCGAGTTCCAACATTCTTATTTCACGCTTTGTAGACTCTTTCAGCAATAATCGTTAATACCTCAGCAATGGACCTAGAGAAACGAAAGCCATATTTCCTATCTGAAAGAAGATCTTGCGATGTGAGATGTTTAACCAACTAACCAATTTAGTTAATAAGAGACAAATACATTGCCAAAAGGAGGTAGAAGGATAATAGGAAGATAGAAGGATCAGACGGTTCGCCTGAGTTTAAAAAAACGGAACTACAGATCAGGATTTTTAACAAGCAGGAAAGCAAAAAACACTATGGCATTTATTGTAGTTTAGATAGAACAGGGTCCATATTTCTTAAGGACGCGGATACTATCAAGTCCACGTGAGTTATGAGGTTCCAGTTTATAGATGATAGCAGAAAACAGACAGATACATATCACTCAATAGCGACTCGGTTCTAAGTGGAAAGCAAAGACACTCTAAATTAGTCAAGATTAGAACTTGAAGAGATTTTGCGAGCAAAACATTCTGCTTTATCATCAAAAGAGGTAAAGTCTTAAATTGATTGAAGAGAGGAGGTATAAAAGACTATCTTATTTAATATACTTACAGAGTCACCAATAGTCATGTGAACCAAACTTCTATCAGCAAAGAAAGACTTAGCCTCTTTAGGGACATGTTCACAATTATTTCGAGCAGACACTGTTGTGATCGGAATTATCACGCTGATACAGCTGGAAAAAGGTATTCCTGTGGGCTATAGCAGCTGAACAGGCCGATGTGAACCAAGGAGAAAATTATGGTTTCACCTGGCATTTACGAGAAGGTACAAAAGCATCAATGCCCACTTTAACCCAAGAAGAAATATCTGTGGCACAATTCGCAAAAGGAAGGTTAAGAATATCAATCCAAAAGGAGTCTCGAAGAAAGTTACAAAATGAACCCCTGGTAACAGAAAGAAGTCTTGTGAATAGGAGGTTCCTTTCTAATAGATGACTAAAAAGAAATATCAATAGATACTACAGCGTGATCCGAATTGTCAAGAGGACAGAGATGTAATGATCTACAAGAGCTAGGAGAGGAGTTAAGGAACAAATCATGAAAAGACGAAAGCTGATCAAATTTGTTAGAGAAACGAGTAGGGAAATAACTTATTTGAGAGACTGAGCAACGGAAAAATTAAAAGTTTGAGCATCAGTAACATTAGAATACTTAAGCCAAACACAAAAATGTTCGCAAATGAATGTAAAGAGAGAGAGAAAGAGAAAGAAATAAACAGTCTATTTTACATTATCAAAAATTTTGTCTAATATATTAATCATGAAAAGAATGAGAGAGATAAAGGAAAAAAGATAGCGAAGAGAATTCAAAACCGAAAACACATGAAAAAATCTGGGGAATCAAGAGAAAATTCTTTTATAATTGGGATATTTTCCCGAATGCAGACCAAGACCATGAATATGTATGCTAGAATCTTTACGACAAAGAGGTAGATAGTCTGGAATAGAGAATTCATTGGTAGCGATAGAAGAATTTAAATTAGTTTCGCAAGATGCGAAAATATCCGGAGAACGTTTCTACAGAAATTGGAACAAATGCCACGAATATTGCAGAAAGAAAGGTTGTGAAGAGTAGGTGATTTTTTTTTGTTTACTGGTTTACATGTGTTTCCTTTCATTGTATCTGTCATACGATTTTGTTTTGGTTTAAGAAGAAAAAGGCCCAAATAATTATCACTATCGTCTATGACAATACAAACTGACCAGAAGTTGGTTAAGACTAAAGCATAATGTTGTCTCATGGTTACCCACCAAAAATACATGCAGGGACACCTATTCATGTTCGACATGGCATTGCAAGTACCCCGATATTATGCGACTGTTGATCAGAACAGCCTCTCTAAGCAGTATCAGAAAACAAGGGATAAAACTCTACACCAGTTCAATAAACAGGGAAGGATTACTGGCCGGGTAATAGGTGACCCTAACTAATCCTATTAACCTAGGCTTGCCGGATGCCGAGTAAGGCTTAAGACTTCTGTCAGGTCATGGGGAAATTACTAAATTAATCTAATTAAAATTAATAAAATTTAAGTTTACATACACACACACATATGTTGCATGTGAGCATAAACTAGTTAACCATGAGTTATGTCCCTTGATACAGAACATTCCTGAAAGAGGTTCTGATGTGGTGTGAAATAATAAAAAAGAGAGATGCACATACATTTTGAACATGTAAACTGGAAATTAACAAATGTCATGCGGATCATCTTGTCTTCGTCTTTCATACCGAAGCATTCCACGAAGAAATGGTATCAGAAGTGAAAAACCACACATGCAATAATAGATATTATTCAACCTCCCGCATAGATGATTGGGAAGGAAACGTTGAACAAAACTACAGAAATTGCTTACAAAAATTTGAATTGTATCTCATGGCATCAGAAAAATACCAATCCGGGCAAAATAAAACGTGCGTTGTTCCTGCACGTGGCCGAAGAAAAGGCAATTCAGGTCTACAATGCCATGATATTCATTGACACAGAAAAAGGAAAATATAAGGCACCGATGAGAAAGTTCCAGGAATATATACAAGGCAAGAAAGATATAGCCCACAAACAGTATCGGTTTAACCCACAGCACTATGGGAATGAGAAACTTTCCTGTCGTTTCTAACAGACATACAAACACAAGCAGGAAGATATAGGAAGCATTTAAAAGACAGTATGACACGTAATCGTGTCATTATGGGAATGCGGAGTGACAAGACAAGAAGACTAATGGACTTGGACAACCCAAATCTGGAAAAATACGAAATGCTTGTAAAAATACAAAATATCTGTAAAAATGACAAAATAGCTACAAATCGTGCCTTAGAAGTTTCCAACGCACAGTAAGCGCGATACAGTCTACCCACAAAACACGAAAATACGACCGGACACAAGGAAATATATGCGAAGGTAGAAACCAAAAACGAATGTGGCAGATATGGATATCACCACGTGGATAAAGCTTGTCCGGTAAAAGGTCAGACGTGTAAGAATTACCTAAAGGTTGAACATTTTAAAAACATGTGCTGAACAAAGAAAACTGCATATTGTGTAAACGTGCCTGCTGACTACTATCATCCTCATATCGTTGATAGAATAGAGAACTCCCGTGCGACCTGCAAATTAAATTGGACAGTGATCTTGCTACTTCAAGGCATCAAAGTGACACTAAATTTGACACAGGTAGCGATGTCAACATCATACCGCTGAATTATTTAAACAAAATGAAAACCAAGTCCAAAATAAGCCCAGTAAAAAATAAGCCTAATGTCATATACAGGATACATAGTTCTAGAATTCCAGTATCGTGCAGAGCTGGCATAATAATAAAAAGTACAGGTATGTCCCATAAACTTCCTTTATTATAACACCAAGAAACGTACAGCTCATTAGAAAAAACATTCATGAGACCGACTAAACCTAATCAAAAGAGTTAATATTACAAATAACTCTGGAAAAAAAAGAACTGAAGGAAAACAAAGAAATCGATTATATCGTGCAGAATTGTCACATTCGACCTATAGAGATGTGAAACCGAAACAGCCACTCTTAAGCCACACAGCACTGGCAAAGATCTGTACAATCACAACAACAGAGACTATCTCATTGTAGTGGATGAATACTCTAATTACACGAATATATACTAATAAAGCTATCCAACAAAGATTCAGCAGAAGTATTCACGAACAGTGGCCCACGCTTCATATCAGAATACCAATAATTTGAAACAAAGTGGGACTTCAAAATCACAACATCATCCTCACATTACCCACAAGCGAATGTCCTTATTTAAAAAATCGGTGAAAACCATGAAAAATATTCTACAGAAATGTGAGGAACAATCGCTTGAATTCCTAATCCGCCACAACACGCCAGGCGTTCACAAAAAGAAATAAACGTTGCAACAAAACGCTTTTCTTACATATTCTTACAAATACAAATGAAAAAAGTTAACCTAATTCTAATTAACGTTATCACAAACGCTTAACTTTAGAAGTAAAGGAAATATAAAAAATAATAAATAAATACCCGATTAAATTAAATAAAATAGAAAAAATGAAATATGAAATAAAGTGAAAATAAATAAAATAATAAATAAAATAGGCAAAATCAATATCAGGACTATAAATAATCTAAAAAGAAATGTGGACAAACTGGGGCCCCTCCTCTTCCACATTCCATAAGCCCCTGATGGCTTTAGATAGAGTCGTAACACCTATTTTGATGATCGTTTAAAGACAGCCACAACGCAGTGTTGAGTTGTATGTCCTCACTATTTATATCAGTACACACTATCTCCAATCGAGCATTCATTACCCATAAATATAGCAAACTTTAAGCAAAATATATATATAATATAAATCGAGCAAAAAGCAAAAACAGTAAAGGTGTTACTGGGTGTGGAAGAATTAGAAAAACAATTACTGAGGAGCGGGAACAAAGGAAGAGTAATCCAAAGAACAGCAGATAGCAATTGACATTGTATATACATATATACATATATATATATATATATATATATATATATATATATATATATATATATATATATATATATATATATATATATATATATATATGAGTGAGGTGAGTTATAGTCACCATTATTTCAATGTTTTAATTTTATATTTTATAGATACAGTTACCTGTGTTGATCCGGAAGTTTGCGATAAATTCTGTCAAAGCAAATCTGGTTGCACTAATACTGCCTATCCGAGGCTAGTGTTAAAACTAATGCCCAGTGGTCTAAGAGGTTTAATGATGGCTGTCATGATGTCTGCCCTCATATCATCCTTGACGTCTATCTTCAATAGTGCCAGTACTATCTTCACTATCGATATTTGGAGGAGAATACGAACCAAGTCATCCGATGTGGAATTGATGATTGTTGGAAGGTATGTCAATATAATTGTAATTCTCCAAATGACCTTTGAATGCATATTCATGTTCATTTGAAAATTTTCCTACCTTTCAATTGAAAAAAAAGCTTAAAAACATTATTAGAGTTGCTGATTTTCTTGTTCAGGTGTTGAAGAAAATGTAAACAAGTTAGTTAAAGTTAGTCACATTACTTTCTAAAGATGTGTTCTCAAATACTTGACACACCTGGTATATCGATTAAACGAAAGCTTTTTCCGGGCGGCGGTCTTTTAAAGCCAGGCTGAATGAAAACACAGACACTGAATCATCTCCTGACTGATAATAATTTTTAGTGTAAGATGTTACATCAGAAATCATTTCACTTCCATATATCAAAATAAGTGAAAGGTCAGTTGTAATCTTCATTGCTAACCAAAATCTTAAGACCAATGAAAATAATGAAAAAATATACTTTTTGCCGTTTTTTTTTTACTTTTTTACCATTTATTTGAGTAGAATTTCAAAAATGAAAATAAGAACAATTAAAATTAAAAGCATTTTTAGCATTTAATAGAGAAAATTTGAATATTTTGAAATTAGGCTAAATACTAGATGGTCAAAAGTTTAAGAATATATCTAAAAGAAATCCTAAACAGAGTGTGAAAAGCCTAACAAAAGGTTTCAGTGGTGAATTGAATGGCCGCCATTGTGAATAACTTCAAAAATTCACTTTGGTATGGTCGATATAAGCGACTGCAGAAGGCTGGCTGAAATGTTATTGCAAGTGGTAAAGATAGCTTCACGAAGATCATGTACTGTTTGGAATTGGCGTTCATTTCTATAGACTTCCATTGCCATCCACCCACAAATATTTTCAATGGGGTTCAGGTCGGTCAAACACGCTGTATGGTCCTAAAGAATCAAGTTATTTACTATGAAAACGTCCTTTGTTCTGTGAACATTATGGATTGCGGTGTTGTCCTGATGAAAGATGCAGTCATTTCCACACAAGCGAGGGCTTTCACTCAATAAGGATGCTATCCACAACATGCCAACGCCACTTTACAACCTGAAGTTCTACTGTTCCTTGGAAAGAGATCAGGGTAGAACCTCCTTTAATATGTAATGTAGAAAATGTCTCCGGTGAGATATCTTTATCGTGCCAGTAACGTTGGACGCCATCTGCATCATCCAGATTAAAGAGAACAAAATCTTCCACTTTTCAATGTCCTATGTTTGACGTTTCTCAGCAAAGTTTAACCGAGCTGTTTTGTAGTATGGAAGAAGGTGTAGACTTTGAAGACGTTTACGATTTTTTAAAGCCCTTCTCTCGAAGATACCGTCTTATTGTCCTTGAGCTGAATTCTGTGTCCATAAGGGCTTTGATCTGATTCGATGATCAGCCGGACAACCTCTCGAATCCTCCTGCTCAATGCCAACGGAATTTTCTTGGCCTCACCACTTGAAAATTTTTGTTCAGTATTCCTCAGGATCTTTTAAGAAATTTACAACAGAACCTTTACGACATCCAATTTCACAAGGGATGGCCCGTTGAGAGAGACCTTTCATTTGCAGCTGGACAATTCTGCTACGTTCAAACTCTGTCAGCTTTTTAGCTTTTTTCATAATGTAACGCAGGTGATACCAATAGGAGACGTTGACTGCACTAATGCTTGAACCCAAAAGACTAAATTTCCTTATTTTTTTACCTATTAGAATTTCTCTATTAAATGTTAAAAAAAGTTTTTTATCTTAATTTTTCTTTTTATTATTTGTCTAACAACGCAAAAGGTGTATTTTTTCTTTATTTTCATTGGCCTTAAGATTTTGGCCAGCAGTGTATATCCTTAGTGAAAACCTCATATACTTTTGGTTTTAAAATATTCATTCGTTTTTATTTTTGTTTTGTTTTTGTTTCTTTAAAGACACAATCTCTCTATAAAATTTAAACTTTCATTTCAACGTGAATTTGTAGATTGTTGTTTGAATTTGCATAACAAATAGGATTATACAATACGTTTTATACAAAAAGATAAAGAACAATTAACTATTATGAATTTTTGGACTACTATTTCTTTTCATCTAAATTTTAGTTGCTTTTCATCTCAACTACTCAGATCATCAGTCTGACAATTAATTATCACTGCAGATCAGAAATAAATAAGACGAAACACGATCCCTTTCATCTCGAGTATTTTATCTATGTATAATAGGTAGTTCTATCGATTGAGTAAGCATGGCTTTTATAGCGGTTAAACAATCAAATAAAAACGCTCGCTCTTTTTACTCATTCGATCAAATTAATACGTAAGAAATACGAGCTAAAACTTAGTAATGGTTGACAAATGCTTTATCTTATTAAATAATTGAAAATGCAATCAGTCATATAAAAATTGATATTTTGGTTAGGATTTTTGGTTAAATCGGTTTGAAATTTATGCTTAACAGAATATTTTTATTCGTTATCTAAAGATTATTTATCAGTTTTAAAACTGTACCTGTGTATATGCAGTATGGGTATGGACTGATATTTTTTTTATATTTTGTGGGGTTACTGCGTGGAGTTGTATTAGCGTAGGAAAGGGACAAGAAAACCGAAAAGCTAGATGGCTAATTCTAGACTTCTCTAAAGGTCTAGATTTAAGTTCAGGCGGAGACATTAGGAGTATAGAGTTGGAGTAAACTTTAGAAGGGACCGGAAATCCAATCCTAAACAGGAAACAAGGGATGAAGCTTTACTCCTGTTCAAAAGACTGGTGAGCAGTTTAAACCGGACGATAATAAGACCTATCTACTACTATTTGGAGAGGAAAAAATAATAATTACTGAATAAAATTTTAGATATCAGGCAAAGACGTCAGAAGTACAGAGTTGAAGGAACCGGGAATACAATCCTAATCAGGGAACAAAAAATAAACCTCTACTTCTGTTCAAAAATCGGGGAGGATTGTTAACCAGAGGATAAGCGAGCCTATCTACTATCGATTTTGGAGAAAAATTAGTGAAAAATATTCAGATTTCAGGCGGAGACATTAGAAGTATAGATTTGAAGTAGACTAAGGAACCGGAAACCCAATCTCAAACAAGAACAAAAGTTAAACCTATACTCCTGTTCAAAAGACCGGGGAGGAATGTAAACCGGATGATACGCTCGCCTAACTACTTCTATTATCATATCTACTCCGTAATGACTGGCTGCTTCAATATCTGTCTATATTTCTGAGATTGAAGTATTGTAATTATTTATATTATTTACATTGTTCAGACTGTTGTCCTCATCTTAACTGCCATATTCACGACGTTTCAGTCGTTGTACGCTTCAGCCTTCTTCGGGTGATTGGAATTTCGAACTCAACCCTTTATTTCGTCCACCGGGGTAGTTTTTTTTTTTTTTAGTTCCACGTCCCATGCCTCGTCCGAGTGTCTCAGTTGTCTCCCTTTAACTTAACTTTAAATTTTTGTTCATCACTACAGTAACCATTGAACTAACAACTATTTGGGTCAAATCACTGGATCCAACCAACGCTTTTATCCACTGGGTCTTGTGTCCTTGAGAACATCAGTGCATAAATTTCTGGGACTTATATACTTAATGTCTTACTAACCATTTTTACCAGAGCGCATATTGCAATTTTATTGTTATTATTGCATTTCCTTCGCCTTCCTGGATGTATTATATAGGTAGTTAGGGACAAACTGGCCTCGGACTCATCCCTAAGAGAACGAGCCAGTACACAGATAGATAACCTGATGGAGATGCTAACTTTCTGTACACAAACAACACATTTTGGAATGGGATCATACATATATCTACAGGATGAAGGCTTAGCCATGGGTTCGCCATTATCGCCAGCAAGGACAAGCATATACTTGGAATACTTCGAAGAAATGGCATTAGAATCTACATCACTAAAGCCAACCCTATGGCTGAGATATGTACATGACACATTCATACTCTGGCCACACCAGGAAGAGGTCCAGTTACTAGTGGACTGTGGGAACTCAATAAGATCATCGATACAGTTCACAATGGAGAGAGAAAACTTCAATAAACAAGCATTCTTGGATGTACTAATATCTCGAACAGAGCATGGGTTCAAGATATCTGTATACCGAATATGAATATATCAACAATACTTCAACCCCACTATCAACAGTGTAAAAAAATGGATTGTCCACTGCTTATAATATCAAGTAAAAGTCATAACTGGCAACCTAGGGACATATGAACAAGAAATGGTCAGTATAAGCAGTACCCTACAACGTCACAACTACCCTGGGTACATGACAGCAGCTCCGACGAACTGGGATAGAAGAGTACAAGAGGATAACAACACTCAGAGAACAGCTTCGGTCTGCCTACCCTATGCGAAGGGATTATTGGAGAAAATACAGATCTGTGCTCCATATAACATCAGGACGACCTTCAAAAGTAGTTCAACACTTTACAGACACCGCTTCTGAGTAAGACCCCCACCCCGAGGAGAACATGACTAAGGACTGTGTGTACGCCATCCCATGCAGCTGTGGTAAGAAATATAAAGGATAAACAGGCCGCCCCCTTAAGGTAAGACTGCAAGAATATCGTAAAGTCGTAAACTCAGGGGAAATCGAAAAATCGGGAGTAGCTGACCACATAGGGAGGGAAAAGGGAAATCATCGACCTCTATGGAATGGGGTTGAAATAACAGATCGAAAAGAACAACAATTTGTGTTTCCTTATAGAAGACTTTCCATTATATTTTTTATAACTGAAGACACAGTTTTTTTAGTCCAACCATGTTCCGAAACAAACATAAGTGAAGCACGGAATATTTTTCTCTCAATTCTTCATCCGCATCATCAGGATTCACATATGGCAGATGAATTGAACCATTACCTCCATTTTCCCCCAGGGGAAGTCCCGTTCTGAGGGGGTGGGGCATCTGTACTAAGCTTCATGTGGTATATGTATGACCTGTATTTACATGTATAGGTATGAGCTCACAGATAATGTAATCATGTCTTGTGACTGTTAAATGTCTTGCTTGTAGCAAGCAAGTCGTTAATCATTTGCCCCACTTTGTAAAAATTATGTGAAATAATTTTAGTGGTCAAATTCTTATTTGCACCCCACCTGACTTAACTCCACTTTCAAAACACTCTGGTGACGAGGTTACCTTGGAAACTGGTCGATTTTTATTTCGAGGGCCTTGGGTTAGTAACGTAGCTTAACTCCAATACTGATCTATTATTCTTGAAAGAGAAACAAATCATTTTCCTGAAATGCTATTGTTGACATTTTTTTTTAAATTACGTTTTTAACCGAATTTTGATGAATCGATTTTGATATGAGATCGACTTATATATGTTATAAGTAATATATGGTAAGGAAGATTGCGTATTTACGGGGATGGATCAATAGATTCGCATCCTGAGATGTATTTATTAGATGAATTTTGATCTGAAATTATCACTGAATAATATTCCATTTATGTGAGTGATAATCAAATAAATACTTTGAGAAAGAAAGAGATTATGTTGAAAATGAACTATTAGTCGTGTAAAATAAATGCATTAGGTTAATGAATGAATTATTATTAATGTATCTACACATACAATCGCAGATATAAAAAGAAATTGTATTTAATGAGTTCTATGCCTAATCGCTGTTAGTAGAGATCGGGAAAAGGAATTAGGAAACTTAATTCAAATTGTCATTGCGTCAGTTCATGTCATTAAGAAAGGAATACAGTCAGTCATTTCTGTATCCTGTCCCATCGCTAGTCATTTTAATCATAATTTCTTTTGCCGTTAAGCATAGTGGTTTGACAAAAGAAAAGCAAGAATGCTCTGAAAATACATATATTAAGAAAAAGGTTATAATTATTTATAGAAATTATAAATGTGCTTATTTTAATATGACACATTTACAGACTGTTTCGTATAAAAAGTTAAATTTGTGTCTGAAATCATTTTATATAATAATCAAAAAATTTAATTTTTTAAATTAAAATCTGTGATTTTTTGTTTTCTTTTTCAAAGAGTTGTTGTCGTTTTTCTGGTTGGTATTAGCGTCGTATGGATTCCAGTCATCCAAAATATTCCAACAATGTTCCACTATATCCAAGCTGTAACAAGCTATTTGGCACCACCAGTGTGCGCCATATTTATTTTAGCAGTTTTTTGGAAACGAACTACAGAACCGGTAATTATACTTGATATTTACTACCCATCTTCCTACAAAACAAGGTAGAATCATAAAATAAATTGTTACAACAGTCTTGTCTGCTTAGAAAATCTAAGCTTTTATATGTTTTCCTTTTTATGAATTTTTTGAATGAGGAGTTAACATTATTTACATTACTTACATATCGACTATTGTCCTTAGTTTAGTACAACACATAATCAAATGTCGGAATATAGAAAGATGTATTGCACCATTATTTCAAAGAGAAAACCATGCCTTGACAATAACCACGAGGCAAACCACAAGTTGAATAATTTAATGCCGGTGCCACTTAACCCATTATTCAACGCATTTTAGAGCGTTTCGTTATCATCTATCATGCACTACAACCGATGTTACATTATCGCTTACTGTACCTCATGGAGTTATGTCGTTTTGTCAGATGATACATGTTACCAGAACTTTCCGGTAGACAGTCGAATTTGTATGTGAAGAAGACCGTGTAAGTCAATGGGTTTTGTGCAAGCTGATAGTGGCTCTGTAATGATGTGTTCTTTTAAAGTTCTAAAAGACCAATAATAAAACTGTAATTTTGAAACTTAAATTTTGAACATAAACAAAACTTACAACCGGAGATTTATTTACTAAGATTAGGTGAATCTGGCACCTGAAGAAAATTGGATTAACTGCAGTAGTAATGACTCGTTAGGAACTGTCTACTTGCTAACCACTACGTCACAAATTGGAGGTTACAAAGTCACAAGTCTGAAATATCAAGTGAAAACCGAACAACACACTACAATACTAATGGTCTACTCTACAACTATTACCCAATGGAGAAACACTTTTATGTACTAAGATTAGTAATGTCTACTACATAAGTGTGGAGCACCCAGGGAGGATTAAATTCATTACAGGAGTAATACTTTTGTAGCTCCTTATACAATCCATTTAGCATTCAATATTTTCTTACTCACGGGATATTTCCTAACAGTTAATACTCGCCAGTCATATTCCTCTTTGTGTTACTTGTTCATTTCTTCCACTGAATCAGAATATATGACTTTTCAGAAATACTAAACCCGGGGATTAAACCAGAATCTGAACTTTTCCATCAGTTTTCAGGCTACAAAACTAGTGAAAGAAAACATTAGTTAAAAAGTTGGTCGTTACGAATTCAATCCTTGCAGGAAAAAATTCAAAACAAAAAATGAGTAATTAATAGAGAATAAAATTAATTAACACAAAACAAGATTAATTAACATAACAACAGTGACTGACATAAGAAGCTATAAGGGCTTCAGTTATCAATAAAAATATGTATTGCCTTAATACACTCAAGCTGCACACTTTAAGTGTTATTTTATTAATTGTATTGAAATAAGTGGTACTCGCTGCAGGTGATCCTATTTGTCAGTAAATGTATATATACATCCCTATAAATTGATATACATCCCTATAAATTGATATACATCCCTATCAATTGATATACATCCCTATAAATTGCAATGTGCATTTATGGTCTGCATATTGAAAAATTACTTCTCTCGATAAAGAATTTTCAATTGCAAAAGTAGAGAGAGTATGAAATGAGATTGCTATGATACTTCGATCTATCAACAGAAGTAGGTACTGCTTAAATAAGCAATTTTTAAAGGATTTTTCTTACATTTACAGGGCGCATTTTATGGCCTAATGGTTGGCTTAGTGGTTGGTATGATTCGCTTCATTTGGGAATTTTCATACCCGTCTGTTCCGTGTGGTGAAGAAGATACCCGTCCGCCAATTATAAAAGATGTTCATTATTTGCATTTCGGAATAATTCTGTTCGGAGTGTCAATAATTGTATCTATCGTAGTCAGTATACTAACGAAACCAACAGACAGCAAACATGTAAGTACTATATTTATTGGTTTATGATGTAATCATAACTAACAATATTTAGCAACAAAAAAGTATTACCACAATTTTGTCTGTAAAGGCAAATCCGTATTACTATTACTATGGCGTTTTCCAACCAATGGTGGTTTTTATTGGTGTTAAATGACAGCAACACTTCTCAGTATTATCGGATTCTTCTTATGATTTTAGCAAAACAATTCGTTTGGATGGGATCATGGGTAGCCTTGATTTGCAGTCACATCTAAGCTTTTTGTAAATATTCCAAGTGCTCCAGTAACAACTGTCACATTCCATAATTTTATCAGTTCTGTTACAAGGTCGAGATACTTATCCAACCTATTCATTTCCTTTATGATCTCCCGGACTAGCGAAATTCACTCTGTTTATTATTACCTGAGCGGGTATTTTGAATTTCACATTTCAGAGATTTTTATATTTCATTTTCTACAACATATACTGGTCCAGACAAATATAATTAGTTTGTTTATTGAAAATGCAGTTATTGTTGATAACTTTCCATCTTAGTCATGTCAATTTCCGACTTCAAAAATATTTTAGAGGAAAATATTATAAAATATTATACGCAAAGATAATATAGAATATGAGTGAATAAAAATATTTTTTAATTTAATTTTTAGAATATAGTGTCAAGATTTCTATCTTTTGACAACTATTGTGAAGATCTAGTTTTGACATCGCAGTTTTGATAAAGGAAACATTAAAAATAGTATTCTATTGAAAGATTCAAGAGGTAAATGGTAGAACAGTGGTGCCAATAAGGCAGTCAATTGCAAAAAATGAAACTTTTCTCACTATTTTCGCACTATGTGAGTACCATTTTTGCGACGCATAATCAGCCGTGCTGTACTGAAAATGTTAGCATTTTTAATAATTGAAAATATTTTTCATATATTTCCCTGTGTTCAACAATTTTTATGACACACATGCTATCAATCATTTAAATATGTGTTAACTACATTGATAGTGGAACATTATGAAGAGATTGGTGGTGAGTCATGGTACGATATTCTCTACTGCTCTTGGAGAAATCCTTGCCCTTTGTAATCCGATTGCAAAATCATACATGCTAATAACAGGAACAGTAAATACTTTCAATCTTCGAAAATCTCCATACGGGTGCCATACTCGTGATTCTTGCTTAGGTTCAATGTGTAGAAGAGAAAACAAAGAACATTTTGATAGTCGATTTATCACTAATAATATGTGATCGAATTCAGCATTTGCTATCATATTTTGGAACGCCTTGAAGTAGAATGAATACGCGATGTTTTGGTGAATGCCCTATGGTCCATGTATTAGACATAACGTTGGAGTCCAAGAGTTTATTTGTGTTGCACAATAAGTGTAAGGAAGTTCTATCCGTAACATGCTCTCGTTGGATTGGCTAGTCCGTTTAATGATCATTACTGTAAGAGAGTCGTATAATTTGTCTTTGCCATTGTTCCGAGGAGATCTGCCACTTCGCAACCTTTTATTTTATCTGTATTTTTTCGATCACGTAGTGGTAACATGTCCTTTGTGATATAATTGGTTTTGCTTTGAAGATTGCTTGCATCTGAAAGAACCCATTTTTAATAGTGTCGGTGTAAATTGAGAATTAGCGAAACTTCCGTTGGGTTTGAGCGTAAGTTAATTGTTTCTCTCGCTTTAATGTAGCTATTTGTTGTTTTATTTAAGACTTTTAAATGTCCTTTAGTTGTAAACCATTATTTTATAGGCGGTGGCGCATTTCTTTAATACAACTGTATTGTGTTTGTAGCGGAACGGGCCCTGTGTATGATGGCGAGTGATGGTTTAGCCATGTTTGTTGCGTGTTTGAAGGGCTGTTCGCCACAATTATTTTATTTTGCCTAGGAAAGGTGTGGAAATCATTAGCAATGGTGAAATACAAAAAGGAACATAGAGTTAAAAACATAACAATTGAATTTATTAAGCATTGAAATTACATGCATGCGAACTGAAAAGTGAGACTGAGTTGCGTCCCTTTGATTAGGTAATATTTGTACCTAGACTCATAACGAATAAGTTGATTATTAAAATGGCACTCACTGAATATAAAACCCGACATGACAGAGTGGGTCAATACCTAAACTGGAAAATCTGCAACGCTTATGGAAAGGAAACTGCAAGAAATTGGTATGAACACCACCCAGACCCGGTTACAGAGATGTAACCTGTAACAATTTTATGGGATTTTGCAATACACACAGATAAAACAAAGTTAATCGACCTGACATCGTGATTAGAGACGCAAAGACAAAATGTGCCTCCTTATTGACATGGCAGACCCTACAGACTGCAATGCATGTTTGAAGATCTTAAAAAACTGTCAAAATACAAGGACCTTGAAATTTCAAAAATGTGGCACATGAGGACCTTAACCCAAATGGAGCTCTCGGAATGACTGAAAAAGATTGCAATAGACTCATTGAAGAAATCCCTAGTAGACAATGTCCTAAAGAAAAACAAAAAATTTTACTCACAAGTACAGCCCACACCTTACGAAGGGCTTTGTCTATGTGATATACGTGCGATTTTTTTTTCAAAACTGCTCAGTGGATGTCATGATGTCATGATACCATTCCTGACCTTAGGTCTCTGGTCAGGACCCAGAAAGAAATGAGTAAACATCAGAAACCAAACGATAATAATAAAAATAATAACTCGTCGTGATCTGAAAATACCGAGTGGCAGAAAATAGCCATGTTTCATGGGCAGAAAGAGCACACTTTAATTTTTGTCGGAATTCGTCCGACAAGTGAAAACAAAATTACCCCCTTAGCAGTTAAGGATAAAACAAACAAAAAATGTCAATGTTTACAATCAACAACTCATACGGAATCGATCGTCGCCCGGGTCAACAAAGGCTGAGTTCTTCATAGACCAATCTCTTCCACCAACAAATAGGCACCTGGTCACCAAAACCAGATTAACTCCGGATAATGACCCTCATGACCCAAATCAATTAATCAAAAGTAACCACGTACTAAATGGAATCGCGATGAGTATAAACAAATCATGACATCTTTTTGCACTGCACTCAAAAACCCTCAAAAGAACCTAACGTGTCAGACATACCAGATATGGAGACATATGGTAGAAAGTGAAATAAGACCCTGTCTTGACCCAAATATACTTACAAATATTCGCAGAGACATCATGCAAAATAAGACTCTCAAATACAGAAATATATCAGATAAAACTAAATATAAGAAAAAGGCCGTCAGTCAAAAAAAAAGGAGGCAAGGGGAGGCATACATAATATGACAAGATATAAATTACAAACAAAAGTAAATGAGATACAAAATAATAATAATCTCTCATGAAATGAAACTGAAGAATCAAATTACAACATAAACAATTTCAGTTATTCAGTATCTGCCACTGATGAATATGAATTAAACGAAATTAGATCAGAATGCCTTGAGAACAAGAGAGATTAAAAGCAATGAAGCATAAAACCACATCATTCAAATAATCAGCAAAGTAATTTGCACACCAATGTCTGAAAGAAACCAGCTTCCAAAAATCCAGATGACTAAGTCCAATAAACACACAGTGCAAATATGTAACGCTGCATTGAAAACATTGTTAATGGACACATGCAACAGCTTTATCAGCAACTGGAAAAGTTAATGCCAAGAGAAAGAAAAGATCAAACAACAGATAAAAAGAACCTGAAGTTAAAATTAAAGCAAGAAATTGAGTAAACCAGATGTGTATTATAAATACTGGGTGAGACTTCAAAGAAATTAAAATATTTCCACATGGAAAAGCAGGATGATCAAGTGGAAATATAAAATTAAAGTCGTAAAAATTAAAGGCATAGAGAACAAGACAATATGAAAAGCGTTGTATGTTCTATCGACAAAACAAGATATTTCAAACAGACGTTAAGAAATTCTACAGGGAAATTGAATAAGAAATTAAAGAAGTCACAAGAAAGAATGAAGGATAAACCTGAACAAGAATAGAAAATATAACTAAGAATAATATAATGCAAGCTATAACAAAATCCAAATAATCAACACGAAATGACAAGGTAGTCAACTTTTGGCTCTATCATTTGTTATTAATCCATAAAACCCTTGTGCAAACTTTATCAATGCTAATGAATAACCCTAATGAAATTCTAGAATAGATCACTGATGGTATAACATCTCTTCCCAAAAACGGGTAAAACATATGATTCAAAGTATTATAGACCAATAACATGTCTATTCAACACATATAAATTAATCACATCTCTACCGACTGACTGTGCTTACTTTTTTCTCAATGAAAATATAATTCTTCCCCTGAAACAGAAAGGATGCCGAAGAGGTTCATATGGTTGTAGAGATCAACTAGTGATGAATAAAAAAGATATTGGAAAATTGCAAGAAAAAAAGGTAGAAATCTCAGCACAGTTTTTGATAGTGCACCACACCCTTGTTTTTTAAGACTTTAGAAATGTAGTCTCTTCAGTGATTGTAAATTTCCTTAAATATAGTATGGGACCGTGGAAAAGTACATTATACCATTATCACAAACAAAAACATTGCTACTTCCAATCGGCAAAATATCCGACGAGAGATTTTTTTTTATCACCCTATTTTGTCTGTCCCCCTTTCGCATGAACTAAATTGTAGTAACTAGGCGCATACAAAATAAAGAACATAGTAGTTAATCACTTATTCTATATGGATGGACGTTTTTTTTCAAAGACGACAATAAATTGAAAGGTCTTCTCAATATAGTAAAATGTTTCAATGACATTGGATTAGATAAAGTGTAAAAGTAACACTCAAGAAACAAAGAATAACCGAAACACACTCAATAGATCTCGATCTTTAAAGAACTGGAGCAAGATGTAATAGAGGATACCCAAATGAAAGAGAAAGGAATACTACAGGAGTGAGCGTCTGGTGTTAAATACCGAGTTGAATTCACAAAACAGAATATCAGCCATTAACCCTTTGGCTCTCCCTGTGGTGCAATGCAGTTTCAACATTTTTAACTGAACTATAGTTTAAGTGAATGAATGCCAAAACGAGAAAGCTTCTCATTTGCTATCGCACTAATTATAAGGCCGATATTGATCATCTATATGTGTCCAGATCCGGATGAGGCAGTTCAATGAAGACTTACAAAACGACAACAGTCTTCAAATATATTTAGAAACTACAGAAAACTGAGTGATACCCTGCGTCAAGGAACATGAGAGAAATAAGAAACTTTATTCCCTAATAAAGGAAACCAAAAAATTCAAAATGGAATTTTAACTGGTTGAAGAAGGTCAATTAAGTCATAATCCATCTATTGCAGCGGTAAATAACCTAGAAAGGAAGGTAAAAGCAATGACCCAAATACTGAAACGATGGTAAGGTAAACATTACACTGCTAGTGGCAAACAAACTGATGTAGTCAAACTCAGCAGTGGTTGCGTAGTGTAGAATTAAAAGCTGAAACCGAAGGTTTTATTCTTGCTGCACAGGACCAATGCTTGCTGACTATAAATTATCAAGCAAACATACTGAAAAAATTGTGTTGACTCCAAATGTAGATTCTTTTTATGAATATCCAGAAACAATTGGCCATTTTGTATCATGTTGCACGGTATTAGCATCCACCGAATATAAAACTTATCATGATACGGTGGGCCAATATCTGCACTAGAAAATCTGCAATTTTTATGGGAAGTAAACTGCGAGAAATTGTTATGGATACCACCCAGACCCCATTACAGATAGAATCTGTTATAATTTTATAAAACTTTACAATATACACAACCAGAAAAATCAAAGCTCAGACATCGTGAAAGACAATAAAAATAGAATGCCCTTCCTTATTGACATGATAGTTCCTGCAGACTTCAATGTATTTTTGAAGGTCTTCAAAAAACTATTAAATTAAAAAGGATCTTGAAGGGGTAATCTAAAAACATCTTAGCACATGAAAACATCAATAATTCTAGTTGCGGTTGGAGTCCTGTGTTTGACTGGAAAATCCCTGACAGTCCATACCTTAAAGAAATACAAGATCGTTCTCACAAGCACAGCTCACAACATCCGAAGGGTTTTATCTATGCAAAATGTGTGTAGCTAATTTTATTAATTTATTTTGCACAAATGTGCAGTAGAAAATGCTATGGTTCCATGTCTGGCCTTAGGTTTATGGTTGGGACCCGGACGGATACAACAGAAATCAAAGGAAATAATAATGAACATATCGCATTCACTTTTTTAAATTTGTTTTTCTTTCTTACAGATAGAAGGAATGACGTTCTGGACAAAGGGAATGTCCTTCCGCTGGAGGAAAATAGCCAAAATAAATACAATATCTAACCAAGTTTCTTCTCAAGCATCAACCACGACCATTGCTAACACGAGCGTTGAAGGTAATAAAGAACCTATTAACGAAACAGGTTTGTACAAATCATTTTCATTAAATGTTTAATAGTTTCTTGAAAAGGTACTGAAATAGATGAACGGCACAACTGAAATAATAAATCTTTGTTATTATGTACGATTGTTACGATTTTCTACCTAGGACCAGAGTGTAGTATATGTCTTATTTTCATCTTGTCTAATCAAGAATCAGTTAAACTTAATGACTGAGAAACTAGATGATTTTTTGCTTGTTAGTATGTACAACCGCTATGTTTTCCAACCTAGGACAGAGTGTAGTATATGCCCGACTTGTCTAATAGGAAAGGGTTACGCTTTATGACCGAGAAATCTAAACTATATAGAGGGAAGGGGCTGGTAAAAGTGATGGAAAGGCGGGTAGGGAGACAGGTCGCTAACTTTAAATGTAACTGATATTAGTGAAAAAAATTTTTAAAAAAAGAATTCTTAATACAAACACTATTTTATTAACAGAGACTGTAACTTTTATGGACGCTTTTAAAATTGTTACAAAAATTAAAACAATCACTTTATAATAATAATAATAATAATAATAATAATAGACACCAAACATGACCTTCATAGATTATGATTTTAATTCATTGGTGGTGTTAGCATTTACATATATTGTCTTGTTGAATAAAGATGATCTACAATAAATATCCAGTGTACTGTGTAATACTATAGATATGCTTGTCAGTACTTTAACCATAATCAGTTGACCATATCCCTTAGGGGTTAACGTACCGTGCTCTTCTAAAAGCATTGGAAACCAAAATTTTCCCATGTAAATGACGAGTTGTCACAATTTTCAGGGGTAAGCGGAATGAATGTGGAATGAGTGAAGGAAGGAATTTCAACACGGAGATATTTTCTTATATTTTTATACAAACTAATAAAGGATTAACAAAAAATATACTAGTGTGTACACAGCTGAAAAGGGAGGAGAATCATTAAACTTAGCTGCTAGCAAATGTGTGCGTGTGTGTGTGCGCGCGCGAAATTTCAGTTGTAAGTCACCCCGAGGAAAGATATCGTCTCCAGCGTGGATGAGTCCCGAGTTGGTGTTGGTATTGGTACCTACCGCATATGCTAAGAGGAAAGGAGGCAAAAAAATATGCTCTTCCTTTTATCGTACTTAAACATAGCGCCACCTAATAGCCATTTGGCAGAACAAGTGTGGGTAATACCCAAAAAATACACGCATATACGTTACATAGATATCGTAGCTGTATGATGAAAACTCTAGTCTTCAGCGTAACATTTTGTCATTCTTTTATTATTACACATACAGGAAAACAGGAAACACTACGTTGGTCACTAATAACAGTGAATTGCTTCCCGAGTATGAAATATCTCCCAATTATTTATAGATTCCATTATAGCATTAGCTTTTTTCTACAGAAGAATGTAACTGTTCATTTTCTTGGAATGTACGGGAATGAAAAGCAACAGGTTTTCCCGCTTGGCTGCAGTTTTCGGAAAAAATACTACAAAATTACAAAATCTGAAGCATCCGTTTACACTATAAAAGGAATATTCTCATCAATAGTTTGGACTGATACTTTGATCAAGCCATATTTGTATTTCACTTCAAACGTTTGTATTAATTCGTTCACAGAATTAAAAGGTCTTTTTTTATAAAAACATTTGGGTATCCATATGCCAATATATCCACAAGCCGCAAATTCTTTTTATTCGTAGCAACAGGCAAATCCAGAAGTGGATGGAAACTTCCAGAATTTGCGGTAGCCCAGCAGGACAACTGACGAAACAGAAAAGACGCATTCGTCTTTTTGGAATAAGTTATCAATCTTAGCATGCTTCATGGAAGATATTTAAATTTTTGTTGTGCTCTTGACACAAATCGTAACATTATCAAGATATTTAAAACAGTTAGGCAGTTATGTTTATCAATAAATTAATTCATTTTCCTCTAGAGAAAAAAGATACTCCATTCATCACACCAAAAGACATTCTAGTAAATTGATAAAGCCATCCATTACCTTCAAATGTATTACTTTCGCTCAGTGACGTGCAGATGTTTGGTGATATTTAGTGATGCCTGGGACCAACTCTTTGATTATATGTCCCTAAGACTCAAGTACTAACAAATGTGAGAAAGGAAGACATTTTAAATATATAAAAACAATATGAATCATGAAATAAACACTTTATTCAAATTAAATATAAAGAAAATTTTTATTTCACTCTTTAATTGGATGTCCTCTTGATATGTATGCCAGGGACCGTTGCACCCTCTTCCCCACCTTATGCACCCGACTATCTACGCTGTATTAGAACGATCTGCACAAAGACAAAGGAATTTGATAATACACACAATGAAAGTCAATAATACTATAAACTTTGTATTGTGTGATTTTATTAACTATTTGATCTATTTTGGGTTAGTTGGTAGACATCTAGTTCTGTGTACTTGTTAATAGTCTATGAATAATTAGACACCATACAATATTTGTCTTTATCCTTTACAACAAGTACCTGCAATCACCATGGTGAATTATCCCAGCCTTAAGAAGGCGGTCTACTTCGCATTTTATATGGTCTTTGTCACTTTGTGTATATTTGCATTTTCGTAACCACTGGTTTGCAGATTTTGATAAAATTGGCACTAAAGTTAAGAGCTTTTACCTCTACAGTTGATGGTAATGAATTTAAATTAAATTGTGTTATTTTATATCAAGTTTATCATAAACGATTAACATCTGAACTTTTAAAAATCGTAGTATAAAAAGACACGTCTATTTTTCATAAACAAATATACATCAGAGATTTTTTCCCAAGGAAGCAAAAATAGCATATTTTATATTTTATGAAACATTTTCACGTGTCAGATGCGCCCATGGTTTTGGGATTACTTAATAAGGTGAACTGTTTTATTCGCACACAAATATTTCCCGACTCAAGATTCATATATTATGATTTGCTTGTACAGTGGATATATTTTCAAATTCTTGTTTTTTAAGTAGAACAAAATTTACAAATTCGAATTAACATTTTCATACAATCTAATTAATCTTTAAAAAATTAAAAGTGTTTGTTTATTTATTTATTTTTCGGAAATAGTATTTTTACTACAGCCCGAATTAATAACGGAAAAGAGAAAAAAATGTAAAATCCAATTCAATTATACAATGAAAAATATTTATTATTAACCAACTAAACAAGGGTTCTTGCAAAAATTCGTCCATTTTTGCTGAGAATAGGTAATCTATTCTCTGACTAACACAATGTGAAAAAAATATACCAGAAAAACAAAACTTAAAAAATTACAATGCACAAAACAAATAAAAGATTGAGCCCACTTGCTGTGTAAATGATAAGAAAAAAAGAGCCTTTGCTCTACACACTTTCTGTCCTTTCAAAGTTCAGAAGTTTCTTTCTTGTGGAGACAAAGTTCTCTTTTCTTTGGTGACCAATCTCCCTTCTTTTTCTTCTTATTTTCTTCCCGTCTGAAGTTCACCTTTCTTTTGCTATACGGCCGCGGAAGGGGATAACTTACTTAAAACACGCGGCAATACACTTCTTGTAACCGCACGTGTTTGCTCATTCTTCTTCTTCTTCTTCTTCTTCTTCTTCTTCTTCTTCTTCTTCTTCTTCTTCTTCTTCTTCTTTGTAAATGCCCCAAACACCACTTAGGGACTTCTCACTTTCTTTTCTGGGGCTTCTTCGAAAGGACTTCTTTTCAAATTTTCTCTGAAGACTTAAAGGGAAACTTGCCTCCAGTAACTTTGTTACCCATACATCCTTTAATTTAGGGAAACATTGCCTGCCATTTCAGCAAGGAGAAAGAAACGAACCTCCTATTCCTAGGCGGTATGACTTGCAACTGCCAGCTACTGTCCAGTAACAGTTCTCTCTCTCCCTTCAAAGGGGACGGTTGACATTGGAATTGTCCAATCACAGCCCATAAAAAATATCAGCAGGTTCTTAGGGCCAGTAACACAGTAAGAGTCTTTTATTCTCCCTCCGCCTCAAAATTTTCAAATATTACGCTGTTAAAGTTTTTTGGTTATCTCTTTATACGCTTTTATTTATTTAATTAAAGTGTTTGTTTATTTATTTATTAGACTGTTAAAATATTTTTTTATTTCCTTATTCGCTTTTATTGATTTAATATTTGTAATGATTTCTTCTTACAGCTGAATCTGCTCCAGAGCCGTGGTACAGGGTTGCGTTTAATTGGATCTGCGGCATTGAAAAGATGAAGGACGCAAAAGAGTTAACTGAAGAGGAGAAAATGGCGTTAGCTTTGAAAGCAACCGACATCAGTGAAAAGAAAAAATGGAGAATAATCCTTAACATTAATGCTATTTTATTAATAGTACTCACAACCTTTATCCTCGGTTTCTATTATTGATAAAATAAAATATGTATGTCAGATTAGAAATCGGCAGGCTGATGAATAATAAGATATTTTTGCAATTTACATATGTTACTGAATTAATAAGCCTATAATCTAATGATGAAAAAATATTTACTTTAATCAATAAATACTTATAGTTTAACATAGGATACTTCTCTCTTATACAGTGAAATTTCCAAATCGAAATTTAACCCATGTCTATTTTAAGCTGTTGACTTACTGATCCACCCTACTAATATATATGCGTGTGTGTATAAAAATTCAAATATATCTAAAAAAATAAAAACAATGTGAATAAAGACAAAAAGAAAGCTTTTCTTTACCAACGCGTTTCATCCTCTGATGGACTTTATCAAGGTAAATGTAATAATTTTATTTTGCTGCAAGTATTTATAAACAGAAGTAGAAATGTCATTAGTTTTCCGCAGGTAACACCAAAATGAATGCATTTTTTTATAAAATGAAAACAAAAAATCGCTACCCACGTTTTAAAATATTTGCAAAAAATAGAGAATCCTCCGATTCAAACGTAATTTTTAGTACTTATTTATTTATGACTGGATTGTATTCTGAAAAGGTTATTTTATTACAAAACCTTGTGGAAATATTTTGGTTTGTTTTTTCACTCAACTCTTTTTAAATTTTTTTCGACATCTCGTGTGTACTTTTTAACTTGGAGTTATATAAACAATAATGCCTTAAGTAAAATATTTATGCAATATCATGTGTGAACATACGAAAAATTCATCTCGAATATTACCAAAAATAATTCAATAAAACTGAAAAAATAATTATTTTTGAGAATTGACTGGATAGAAAAAAATCTACACCTTAATATACTTTTTAAAAAAATTACTTGTAATTTTTAATGTGATTTTGAAATTCATCGTCACAAAACTTTCTTCTGTTAAATAAAGTGTGACTTTTTTTAAAAGAAATTTATTTTATTTTAGCAACTGTTAAATTATTTTTTATATGGATGTACAAAGGGGAAATAATTCTGATTTCTCGCCTTTGACCATTCTACTAAGTTTCATAAAAGCATATGCAATAAAAACTGTATTCTTAAACTACTGGTTATGTAAGATTATAGTAATTTTAAGGACAAAATAAAAATAAGGGTATCATATGGATGCTAATAGTTTATTCAGAACTCAAAGTGAACGCAATCAATTAACATTATCAATTCAATAACTCCATTATTTTGACACATTTTCTTAAACTTAGAATTATTTTTTAAAAATCACATTGAATGCAGTTATATTGTTAATGGCATGAAATATGTAAGAAAATAATAAAAATTAAAAGCTTTGAATTAAACTCAAAAGTATCATTTAACTAGAAAAAATAACTACTGTATAAAAAATAAAATTGTTCATTCTAAGTTTAATAAAATAATAAAAAACTTATAATTCTAAAATTGTGTTAATAAAATAAGCACATCCCATCTCCCCTCTCGCTTATGGCCATCCATTACTATAAAATAAAACGTTTTCAGTGCTAAAGCTGTAGATATGTATATGTTTAACATATATATGTATATGTATGTATATATATGTTTAACAGTAACGCTTTAATACATACATACATACATACATATATATATATATATATATATATATATATATATATATATATATATATATACGTATGTATATATATATATATATATATATATATATATATATATATATATATATATATATATATATATATAATCAGGTACGATGTAACCTTGCAGCATGGTCATGTTATCCATGACTAAACCGGTTTTCTCATCAGATTTTTCTGGTGAGGAGGCGCAAAAGTGAGGACTGCGAGTGCACCCACACACACACACACCTTAATTTTTTAGCAGTGTTTTTATTAATTGCTGAAAATCATGTTTAATACATTTTATTCAAAATAAAATGTAATTTTTCATATTAATTTTCTGATACGCACAAATCAAATACATTCCCATGTAATTCTTATTTCAATTGTTATGAGGACCTCTAAATTGGAACATCGATTAAATTCTTGCCAAGCAGGTGAATCTGTGAAGGAATACCAATATTTAAACTTGAAAAACCGTGGGGATTAAACTTTAATAATGGCCGTTGATGAAGAAAGACACCGATAAAACTGTCCTTATCAATTACTGTTGAACACACAGTTAATGAAAATCTGAAAGAATATCAGCATTGTTATTCTAAAGCAATTATATAAAAGCAACGATGATTGAGCTTGGTACTGTTTTATAATGCTCGTATATGAAATACAAGATTGCTACCCACTGTGCCAAGGTGTACAATGAAAATGCTAGGGAATATCAACAAAGACAATTAGACAAGGGTGGTTTATAGTAAATATGTGGCCGAGTGGTTAGAACATTTGCTTTCTGACCATGGAATCTGAGTTCATATCTCACCATAGTCAATTTGTCAGGAAGGTTACTTCTTGATGTAGGAATGTAGCTGAAAATCGAGTTAAACCAAACCTTGAGTGAAGTTGGGTAGATGAAACTGTCCATAGGTTATTGTGCCAACACAAACTGACAAGTCATCATGACCAAGGGTTTAATTATACTGGCTTTGTTCAGTGTTGATCACGCCAGAAGATGCGATCTCTCTTAGAAACTGTAATTAAGGTCCACTCAGCATAGCTGTAATATAAACCATAAGTAGACTTTATGAGGGTTGAACAAACATGATGTTTCCTCGATTATTTCCTTCAGAATCTTCATCTCAAAAAATTAAAACTTTTTCGATATGTGCATATGTTTAACAGTAACTCTTTTATTATTTTAAAGTAGAACATATGTTAGCCTCTCATATTTTGAAGATTTTCAAAAGTCATACTTAATGCATGTAGACTTATTACTTTGGCTGCTGATTTTCACAGCATGAAGTTTAAGTTTAAGCAATTATTCAATGTTGTTTTCTGTTATAGAAGTGTCAGCTTGTTAAAGGAGACTGTATTTTACGTTACCTTGCTGAGTTACAAGCGTTCAAATGATTTTCAATTTATTTGCTTAATTTAGAATATACAATTGTGTGTTGTGTTTCGTGGTTACGGCGCCATCTCCCATAACATAATACGTCGTCAAGCAGCGCTATATGAGGAACACGGCGTTGTTTCTACACCGGCTGTACGCCATATTGTATTGTGCCATCTCGCTATCTCTCGTTTGTGTCGTTATTTGGAACATTTTTGCCCTTCATTATGGCGTAAGGCAGACTCGTGGATGCTTATGTAGGTGAGTTCCAACCTACGTCGAAAATCAGGTTACGTCGCGCATAGGAACGGATCTTCAACGTAAGTCGAGGACCCACTGTATTATATATACAAACAAGCCAACAAACAAGATACCATTCTTTCTGATTAAAAATCTATTTTGATATATATCACTCTTAGAAATAAACCAACACGAAACTCCTGAAATTTCAACCATATACATGTTTATAAACGCATTTCTTTTAGTACATTTGTTGATATACAATTCTTTCACTTATTTTTATGTATTTTTTATTTCACATGTTAAAAGTCATAAAAAGTAAAGAAATGATTTTTATGTTTATTAAAACGCATTATGTAAATGTGTAGATTCTTTATTTCTTTTTTGTTTCTATTTTTGTATAAAGTAAGTTGCAATTTTTTATCTTGATACATGTAAATTGTTAAAAAATAAATATGAATGGTTTGCTTGTCACAAGTTAAATTGAATAGTTAATATAATAAATAATTTTTTAGAAAGTCATGGTAAAAATATGTCTTTTTTTTTTAGGTCTGTTACTCCCATAACCACTTAATTTTATGAAAACTCGAAAATTCGACTTCTGTGTAATTTTGTGATTATATTAGTTAAAAGCAGAAGACTTTGAAGAATATAAATCATCGATTTTTTAGTAAATTTTGACTCGATGTTGCCCAAAATTCAGCTCCGAATTGTAAAATATAAAACCTAATAAAACTAAGATATTATTAATTAAAAAAGCTTCTAATGGCTTTTATGAGTAATATATATTAAGGACACTATTGTCTGAAGCCAAAATATTTTTCCGATGAAAAATTAATTTTATAAGAATTGTTTTTTTAATTTCCAATTTTAAATATAAAATATGATAAATTTGTTAAATATTATAACATTTAAGTTTGAATCTATGTATTCTTGGAAATACTGTTATTTAAATATCTATTTTTATAGATCATAAATTTGAAAGCTTATTGCCATCTGCAATACTATAGTAATTTTAAAATATTTTTAATATATAAAAAATATCTTAAAAATGTTTTCTCCAAAACTATGGATGCACAGTTCAGAAATAATAGGTCACGTGTTTTAAGAGAATGTCCTTAGGAAATTGCTTTGCTTTCCTTCTGGCTAGCACGTATCAAATTCTCTGACTGACCATCATAGTCGCATTTTCAAAAGTTTCAATTTTCTTTTTTACATCCTATTTCACTAAATAATTATTTTCATTTTTAACATTGCAGGCTGCATCGTGGTTAAATAAGCTGGTTCACTTAAAATTCAAAAATATTGTCACTTCTGTCCTATAAATTGCCCTGACGTTTGTTATCGATACATTGACGTAAACGTCAATTAACACCTCGAAAGCAAATCACCACGGTTTACATGCTTCTCTTATTTTCAACTAAATGTTTTCTACATTTTTCTAATGTTTGTTTCTAGTTATATTAAGTAAACTTTATATTTTCTAATTTTCCTAAATTAACCTTTCAGAAAAATATAATTGAATTTTACAAGATTTTTAAACGGAGAATTTAACTTTTGTTTACAAAGTTTTTGTAAGATTTTTAGACGGAAAATTTAATTTTAGTTTACAAAGTTTTCAAAAATGGCTGACATGATCGTTTTTATGGCAATTTTGCTGACTCAAAAAAACTTGATTTTTAACTAAAATTTCGGCCGTGCTAGGAAGTATTAAAAAATGTAAAAAAAATAATCAAAAAATACTTTGACTTTCCGCTTAATAATAACAAACATTTAGACGATAAAAAAATTGTTTATCAAATTTGAGGCCTTTTTTCATCAGGGTATTCACTTTTTAGTGAAGTATTGAAAGTCCCTATATATGCATATGTATAAAAGAGTTCAAAATCAACAGAGGATCAAGGAAAACGAACGCCCCTCATCGGCAACGTTCTTATCTGCATGCAACACACATCTTACCGTCCCTGGTGAAATAGGAAAAAACAGGCTAATAGAGAATGTCACTGCCTGTTTATAGGCTTAGGGGACATCTTCTAGCGGTGTTTTATATTGTGGGGGGAAAGTAACTCCACAGCTGTTATCACCACAACAGGACTTGAAGTACATCTAAAATTGATGCATAAATTGAAATTACACGGTATTTGAAAAGTGCTAACTATTGAGTCCATCAGCTGGCCACTATAAAATACATATATAATATCTAGCAGAGCTACCTGGCGCTGTCTGGGATTTAAAAAGTTAAAAATAAATCTATAACAAAAATATCATTTCAAAATTCATTTACTCAAATACAAAAATATCTTTAGACAGTTTTTACATTACAATATTTCTTGATAGACAATATTCTTTGTCTTTCTTTGTGGAGTATAAACAATCAAATTTGTTTTACTTACCACACGTGAAAGCTCACGTTGCAGAAAGATCGACTGCACTTCTCTGGTTAGCTAAATTTTTAGAGGTGTGCTCATAATCAATGGTATTATCTGCATATATATTTACTAAATATCTGAGAATGTTCTTAGACTGATTACTAATATAAAGCAAAAAGTGGTAAGTCTGAGATGAGAACTTTGGGAGTCAACATTGATCAGATGACTAGCCATTAGCAATGACCTTAGGAAAAACTCGATAACTGAGAAGATTCCATAGCTGGAGAGTTTGTGTAGCAACCTTGACTTTGGATACCAAATTTCAAAGGTGGTGTTATAACAAGCGTATGGTTGCAAAGAAAAGGAATGATTAAAATTTCAACGCGTATTTGTCAAAATTGAAAATATATACATAATTGTGTGAACGGTGACAAAAATTGTTCATATGTGGTTCATTAGTTGCCATTCGTAGGGAAAGCGATAAGGTGTAGAACTGTGGGTTGACTAATTTCTTGGGTTGGTTGACTGAGGTTACAGCTGGGGTTAGAAAATGGGTCTGGAGCAGATTAGTGAAGCCAAATTAGTGGAGTTTGACCTACAAAGTTCTTCATGGTTGAAGGTGGAGTGTTAGGTGAGATGGCGGTCATGTGATGAGGCCAATGTTGTCTCAATTTTCATGGTCCTGAGATCCCAAATTCTAGATTTGTTTGCATTAATACTATTCACCCAAAAGGAGTGACCTAAATTTTTAAACAAAGAAAGCCATGTGGTTTATGAAAAGATTTCTGAGAACCCGAGTTCAAAGTTTGTTTACATTAATAATATTCACCCAAAATGCCTATGACCGAATTTCTTGAAACAAAGGAAGACATGAGGTTTATGAAAAGATTTCCTAAAATAAGATGTTTGAAAGTGAAAAAAATTAGATACATCAATGTCAAAATTTAGGTGGGGGTATCTGTATAAATAGACCCACAGGGCCCAAACAAAAAGTGAATCAGTGCCCAGTGAGAGAGTCATCAAGGATTTGCATAATGGGCTCTTATTCTAACCTTGATTCCCAACACTGTCCCGAATGCAAAGACACTATTTAGCATTATTTTGTATTACTATAAACATTATTTTAAGTTACTATCCCTGTTTTTTATCTTCTGAAATAGTGAAATTAATAATAACTGGCAAGGTTTGAGAAGTCATGTTAAAGAGTGTGCCTCTGACAGGAATCGAACGTGTATTCCCTTTTCCCATCACAAAAATCATCTCTATTCCCAATACTACTATGCGATAACACTCCTTTTGTAATTGCCCCTTAATGGGTGTTTAATTCCCTCTCTTCAAAAATACTTATAACTCTCATCAGGTTTTAATTCTTTTATTTCAGTATCCCTATATGTGCTTGTTAGTTTTACCTTGAGAAATATAGTCTGGCCACATATGTTAAAACCAAATTACATTTTGATATCCTTATTAAATTGTGTAACTGTTTGAACTAGTATTTGCATGATTACCATTTTTTGCAAAAAGTCATAGGTCATTCATGCAGAGAATATGTCTCATAGTTTTTCCATACACTTTATATACACATTCGGGAGCTTGCTTAGGAGAATCTATACCAAAAAGAACAAGAGAGGAACGAGTGCTTGAAAGATCCCACATTTAATGTTGACATCTCCAGAATTTATAGTTGTACTATGTTCAGAATTAATGTTTTTTTCAGTAGTTTCATGATATGAGATAAGATATATCCAAGCATTCCCTCAATCCACCTATGTGGAAGCCTTTTGGTAATCTATCCACGCTAGTAGCAAATTTTGTTTGTTATAATAATCATCAAGAATCGTTTTGTTAATCAAGAATTGATCCTTTCATCCTATATAATCTCTGTTTAGAACCTTTTTCTTCATCGGGGAAATTCCACTAAAAATGAAGAAAGGATAGAGATCAGAATTTTGGAAACTGCCACAAGAAGGGTTATAGGCAGGGATTTTAGTTGTATCATTTTTCAAAAGAAAAAAATGTGGTACCATTTATCAATCACTTTGGGATCATTTGTGGTTCCTTAAGTTGTAAAAGGGTGTTATTTTTGTGCTAATTTTTGCGTGAAAATTTGTGAATGCATTAAGCCAAAAGTTTAGAAACTTATCATTTCCAGTTGAGTTCCAATTGCTGGATTTTTTCAGTACATGTGTAATGTTTTCTACATTGATCTTGTCCTATATTTGCTGTTCAGTGTCTTGCTTTATTTCTGTTTATGCATGAGGTATCACTATTATGTTCTTTCTCATCTGCCCAGATATTATTCCAAAATTCAAGTATTTCCTGCTCAGTGGGAGATTCATTCTTCAAACTAATTTTGTGCAAAATTGGGCAAAATGAAAAATAAATTGTAGAAATTTTCAAAAATTCCAACTTGGTAGAATATGTATATGAATAAATCCTTGCTTTATTAAATTCTTAAAATATTTATGTCTTCCTCCTTTGCTTTAAAAACAATTCTGTATTTAACATTTTATTATGCATATATTACCTAACGAAACTTTCTACCTAATGATAACTTTCTCATTCAGTAATTATGTCTTAAGTGTTATTAATTCAATAGGAATAAAGGAGGCTTCTGCATTCCCAAGCAGCCATTGTAACCTTCCCTTCTTTCGGGGGGGGGGGGGGTATTTTAGCCTTCACAAATGTCTTGGTGCCTGGGATCCCTGGTTATGATGGTTTTGACTGAATAAGAAGTTCTATTGTCTTGAATTGTGGGTAGATGGTGAATGTTCATTCCTGGTAGTATGTCTGCATATTCTTCTTTCATGGATTTTTTTCTTTCTTCATTAAAGGAGCTGGATGTAAATTGTGACAGGGGCAATATCACCTCTGTAGGAGAATTGTCAAATACAAGTATTACCCAGTGTTATATTACCTTCAGCAATTAGTATATCGGGCAAAAATTTGGGTGGTAGCCACCCAAAGAGAATTATCGGAGGTCTGTGAAGAAAAGCCCACTAGAATATAAAAGTGGGTCCACCATTATTTATTGTAGAATTACCAATGAGATGTGGCGCCCATGTATCCTCGATGTCACTTCCCCCTTATTACCAGGCAGAAGAAAAATCGAGGGCAACGAATCTTTCCTGAAATTAATGCCAACCAACGCGAGTGAATGGACAGAATTATGGGAACCTATAGTAAAGGAATTCCCTGAGATTTATTTAAAGAAAATGCCTGACTTCTTGAAGCCCCTTGGAAAAATTACTGTAGAAGAGTTGAAATCTAAATTAAGCCTAGTGGGAAGAACTAGTCCTAATTGGAAGGAGAATATGAGTACTATGATAGTTTGGCCGACCGTTTTGGGATCCTTATTGATTATTTTAGGAGTAATAATCTGATGGATAAAGAGGCGAGCGAAGTTGTCACGCAAACGGAGCGAACTGGCTGCTAAGTACCTGAGCGAACGAGGGATTCCATTAAGTGAGCTTTATAGGAGCATAACCAATGCGGATGTGAACAAACCTTCCAACCTACCAACTGTTGGAGAGAGCCCCAAATCCGCTATAGAGATCAAGCCCACTGTTAAATTAAGGCAGGGCAGAAAAGAGAAGAAGTGAATAAAGACCATGATTGAGCAGTAAGGACTGTTGAGGGCTCCATGAGTAATTGAAATAGAAATGTGATTGTTGTTATGCTTATTGAATTTTGCATGAATTGAAATATATATATATATTGAAATATATATATATATATATATATATATATATATATATATATATATATATATATATATATATATATATATGGAGGACATAAGAAAGCGCATTAGCAAGCTAAGTAGAGCGGAACGGATTGCCAAAAAGAGACAGAAGGCCGCCAAGGCCCGGAAATCATTCACAGAGAGTCCGTTCCGCTTCACGAAGCAGTTGTTCAGGGAGAAGACTAGTGGAGTGTTGTGTGTTGAGCGGGAGGAGCTGAAGAGACATCTTATGAGCACGTACTCGGATGCCAGCAGATGTGGTGTCAGGTTTATTCAGGCCTGGTGCCCCGGAGGTAGCATTTGATGAGTCTCCAATGACTTGGAAGGAGGTCCAGGAAGTTGTATGGAGGGCAAGAGCTTGTTCTGCGGGTGGTCCTAATGGAGTGACATATGCTGTCTACAAGAGATGTCCCGGGCTATTGAGGTGTTTGTGGAGGCTTCTTATGAAGATTTGGGAAGTTGGTGATGTTCCGGACTGCTGGTGTCGAGCTGATGGGGTATATATACCGAAGGAAGAGAATTCGTTGACAATTTCGCCCAATATCTCTCCTGAACGTTGAAGGAAAGGTGTTTTTAAGGTGTTTTCCAGGAGGCTGACGGGTTACCTGCTTAGGAATAACTATATAAACACTAGTATTCAAAAAGCGGGAGTCCCGGGGTTTCCAGGTTGCTTGGAACATGTGTCTATGATTTGGGCAAAGATCCGGCAGGCTAAAATTGAAAGGAAGAATATTCACATCATCTGGCTAGATCTTGCTAATGCGTATGGTTCAGTTCCGCATAGCATGATACAGTTGGCGTTGGAGTTCTTCTACGTTCCGCGGAGACTCAGGCGTTGTTTGGCTGTGTGCTTCAATCGGTTCGTTCTGCGTTTTTCTACGATGAAATACACTACAAGGTATGTGGAGCTGCAAAGGGGAATTGCTGTTGTGATGTGCCATCTCTCCAGTACTGTTTGTAATGGTGATGGAGGTGATCTTGAGAGGTCTAAAACCAGAGTTCAGCTTCCTGCAGAATGAGGTCAAAATCAGAGCATTTATGGATGATTTGACGATAATCCAAGATGATAGGAAAGTAGCTCAGTTGGTTCTGGATAGACTTGCAGAGTTGGTAGAAAGGAGTCCGATGGCCTTCAAACCAAAGAAAAGCAGATCACTGTCTATGAAGAGAGGGTCGGTCATACATAAAGTGTTTTCCATCGCAGGTGAAAAGATACCAACAGCAAGGTGTAAAGAGTCTGGGGAGGTGGTATAAATTCCCTGTGACAGATCGTCACCGTGGGATCGAAATCCAGCAACAAGCGGAGGTGTGCCTGCGAAGATTAGATCAATGTGGGCTACCCGGAAAATTTAAGGTGTGGTGTATGCATTTTGGATTGATGCCTAGATTAATGTGGCCGCTGACTATATACGAGGTGGCACTGTCTAGAGTTGAAATAATTGAGAGGAGAAGTGCATAAGGAAGTGGCTTGGTGTTGCAAGGATTCTGTCACCGGTCGCTTTGTATGGCAGCTCAGGGAGCCTTTAGTTACCTCTTACTTCTTTGGTGGAGGAATATAAGGTGGCGAAGGTGAGATTGCAGTCCATGCTGTGTGAGTTGAGGGATGCTGTAATCCGGAAGAATGTGCTAGAGGTGAAGACAGGAAGAAAGTGGAGTGTGTCAGACGTGATGTCAGCAGTGGAAGTGATGGTCAAGCAGGCAGAAGTTCAGGGTGTTACAAGGAAGGGACGTGCTGGATTTGGTCTAGGTGAGAGGGAGAGATTCTGGTCAGAGGCTAGTAGACAGGAGCGACGCAAGTTACAAGAGCAGGGGGATCGAAAGCTCGAAGAGGAGCGACGGTTAGTGCGGACTGTCCAGCAGTCTCAGCAGGGCCGATGGCTGAACTGGGGGAGAGGTATTGAGGGTGTTCAGATCAGTTGGTCTGATTGGTGGCGGCTAGGTGCAGGACATTTGAAGTTCCTCATAATCGCGGCACATGATGTGGCAGCATCACCGGCAAATTTGAAGTGATGGGGAGTGCAGGAGTCACCCTCCTGCCGGTTGTGTGGTGCTTATGGAAACCTGCGCCACATGCTGTCAGTCTGTCTGAGGGCGCTTCAGGATGGCTGGTACACCTTCAGACATAACTTGGTACTGGAGGTCGTGGCAGCGACTGTAAGAAGTGCTAGCATACCCTCGTTGGACCTGCGAAGGGTAACCTTCCTGAAGCAAGGTGCGACTGTCATAAGACAGAAAACCAGGTCGGAAAACACAAGGAAGTGGAGAGTGCTGGTGGATGCTACACTGCCAGTGGAGATCGTTATGTATGGTCTGAGACAGATCTGGTCTTAATTGATTTCGAGAAGCAACATCTGTTGCTTGGCGAACTGACAGTAGCATGGGAAGAAGTGATTGAGGAGGCACATGAAAGAAAGTTGCTTCGGTATGAGGAACTGGTGGCTGAAGTCCGTGAGAGAGGATATAGCTGCACTCTGGTGCCATTTGAGGTTGGCTGTAGAGGATTTCCTGCTGCCTCTTTAAAGAGATTCCTCAAGTGTGCTGGAATCCGAAAGCCGGAGAAGGTGATAAAGACTTGTGGTGAAAAAGCGATGGAAGGAAGTGTATGGATTACCCAAAAATTCTTATCGAGTCGCACGTAATTAACATAGACCAGTTGCAACGTAACATCATCCAGCTGTTGCGGGCCCACCGTGTGGAAATGTACTGGGCTTAATGGGCCGAAACCTTGCTGAAGCACAGCGCTCAGCTGAAGATTGCACCTGGTCTGGAGCACTTGATGTGTTTTTGTGTTTTATATATATACACCTTACAGGAGAATAATTATTATTCCATATGTGTAATATCAGAACTGTGCTATGAAGTGTTGATGACTACTAAACTGACAAGAACTTTTTCCTTGAATCGATTTAATCAAACTTTACATATATTTTTCTTTCCTTTTTACTTTTGGATGAAGTAATACCTGCATGCGACAGGTATAATGGACAATTGCATGAGTGGAATTTTTTTTTTTACATAGTCATTGGACTATATATGTCAGTTACAAAAAAAGGGTAAGGGGGAGACGTCTTGTTGTGAACCTTGGAAACCAATCGATAAAAAAGTAAATTGTTTATTCTCGGAGAAGTGAAGATGTACTTTGGTAGTATGTCAGTACGTTCGCACTAGAAAAACAGATACGTCATACGTCACCAGTCTAGGACACGTGAGGCCGGTTCTCTTAATAAAGAGGCGAGCCAATCGGAGGAGGCAGAGTTTTGGGTTCGTCTGTCTTCCAATCCAGTCGAACTGAGTGGAGATATATACCGTTACTCCTGCTACTACTAATACTACTACTACTACTATTACTACTACTGAGAACAGGAACATCGAAGGTTGTAGTAGTTCCGTTAAGAACAGACCAAAAATGATTAAAACGAAGGCCACATCTCTCATTTACCGAAATTATTCGAAGTATTTGGGTTATTGTTCACATAAAAGAAACATTCAACCTTGTGCAACAAGAATTATTTTGTGTGTGTGTGTGTGTGTGTGTGTGTGTGTGTGTGTGTGTGTGTGTGTGTGTGTGTGTGTGTGTGTGTGTGTGTGTGTGTGTGTGTGTGTGTGTGTGTGTGTGTTGCTTTTATATATAAAAAAACTTTTGTCCTTTCAAAATCGAATCGACTTGGTTATATTTATTTTTCTGTTAACCCGATTCTCACCCGACGAACTTGCAGGTGAAGAAATGGAGAGTTTCTGGATGTTTACGATCTGATAACCACTCTCCATGATCAAAACAGTCACAACATGGGGTGAGGATACGGTGTTACATAAGCCCGTTATCGGATAATGTGCATTTGTGATATATGGAACAAAGGAACTTTTCCAAAAGAATGGAGAGATGATGTTAGGAATCCCATTTGATAGAGTATTGCGGGCATTCAATAGCAATTGCACTCGTATTTTTGGCTGGAAAAGTACTTGCTAGTATTCTACTTTTGCAGTTGAACAACAGCATATCTGGGAATATCGTTTGGGGGTCTAAATGGTGTTTTAGATCAAACGGAGGAACAACCGATATGATTTTTACTTCTAGGCAGTAATAATGTATCTTTTAACTTGCTAAGTTTCTGTAATCTTTTCTTGACATTTTTTCGAAGTTCTTGCATTCATCTTCACAGATTTTCTTCTACTCCCCTTGATATATAGCATCCAAGGCTTTGATAACCTCTAATTCTCTTTGCCTTGCACTTATCGAGATTAAGGTCTGGACTTTTAACTGGCCATGCTTCACTATAGGACAGTATTTTCCACCACATTTATTACCAAATAAGTATTTTTGTTTCTTCAGACCATAAAAATGTCTTCCAAAATTCATTATTCTTCTCAATAAGATGTTTATAAAACTTCAGTTGTGCCTTCAAATGGCGAGCCTGCAAAAGTTGGGTATTGAAAGCAATTGAGTAGTGTTGAAAGCATGTCGGCCTCTAGGCTGACATGCTTTCAACACTCCTCTTTCAAGAATTCTATCCTCTTTTCACTGAGAAATATTTGCTAATTCATCAGTTATTTGCTTGATGGCCAGTCTAAAATTATTCTGTGTAATACTAATTTGGCTTCTTCCACATTTGTTCACTATAATACTAGTCTGCAAATTCAACTTAATGATTGATTTAGGAAGATGATACTTACAATCTCGTCATACCCTTCCTCATTCTTATGACACTTCAGTTTTCTTCTTTTGTCTTTGGTATGGTGATGGTTGTTGTATGCATAAGAAATTTGAATTGCTAGTGAATGTTCGTTCTTCCAATTCAATGGTGTTTTGCATAGAATCTTCTAGAATAGAATCTTCTAGAAGCTGTATAATAATGAACTTTTCATGAGTACATGAATTTTAATGATTAAAATGAGACAATTGGAACTATGCCAATAATTTTGTCCTTACTAAAAAATGATTTTTAATTATTTGGGTTTTATTTAAATAATTTTCAACATTTGGCGGATGAAATGAATTCAGAGTAAATTTATCAAAATATATCATTTTCATTTCATTGGCCATGTTAAAAGTTAATTATAGCTATAAAAAACTATCTCTTATTGAACAATGTAAATAGTTTTGTCAGTCACTATATATATATATTATAGCCTAAATTTAATAAACAGACGAACACAAACATACCCATATTTACTCAAATATGAGCGCGTGCACACACACACACACACACACACACACACACACACACTATATATATATATATATATATATATAATAGTAATAATCTTATAAATATAAGAAATTATACTCATCCGGAAAACCTTAGGTGCATTGATTTGCAAATAAACAAACCAATACCAAAGGGGGAAAAAGTACAAAAAAGAAAGAACAGAGAACATGTACGTCAGCATAAAACAAACGTCTAGCATCCAAGTTCAGAGTTCAAAGAAAAATAACCCGATACGAGTAAGTAAAATAAGTAAAATGCTCAATACGCTAAGTAGAGCAAACTTAATTAAACCTAAAGAGCCAGACTAACCTACCAAGGTTTCACCTACGCGGATTCCCTGACGATCCGCGTAGGTGAAACCTTGGTAGGTTAGTCTGGCTCTTTAGGTTTCAAATATATATATATATATATATATATATATATATATATATATATATATATATATATATATATATATATATATAAGTGAACATTGAAGTCAACACTTAGAGGCGACATTCTGTTTCATGCTAGACGCAATCGTTAGGCCGCGAGTGCTGTTATTTTTCTCGGCTATTTATATATACGGGTCAGTGGTACATTGTGGGTAGTCTATTTTGGTGGTTATATTGCCGGAAGTCGTTTATTTGTTTATTTACTTGTTTGGGTTAAATTATTTTGCTTGTCATTATTTATTTTTATTTTTATTTCTTATCTTATTTTTTTTTAAATTTTAATCGATGTTTTTGTTAACGTAGTAAAAATTTGTTTATATCGCTTATTTAATACATTTGTTTTGGTTTGGGAAGATAATTAAAGCTATTTATTCAATTTTTGGCTTGATTGTTGTAGTTTATTCTATTATTTTAGCGGAAGCAGTTTTTAGTTTGTTTATTACTTCATGTATTTATTTGGATTGATTATCTTTATTTGTTTTTTCTAACGGTTAATTTATCGGGATCGGTTTGTTAGTGTGATTATTTGGATGAATTTAGATTAATTTACTTTACTTGTTTATTATTATTTATTTATTATACTGTTTACTTATTTTTATTATTTATTTATTATACTGTTTACTTATTTGTTTTATTTATTATACTGTTTATTTATTATACTTTTTATTTACACTTTTCGGTTTTCGATTTTTAAGTAACGTAGTAATTTTTTATTTTTTTATCATTATATAACAGTTATAGCTATGTTTTTCGGCCGATTTTTGGTTTGATTTTTATAGTCTAACTAATATTTTGGTCATAATGGTTTGCTAATTTGTTTATTATTTACTTTATTTATTTGGGTTCATTGATTTGTTTTATTTATTCTATTTCGTCTATTCTAACAAGTGTGATTTGGTAATTTGTTTGGGTTCATTTATTTTACTTATTTTATTGCCATTTTGTTTATTTATTTATTTAGTTTAGTTTAGTGTTCGATTTTTAAGTAACGTAGTAAAAATTTGTTTTCATGTCCGCATTTTGAGATGAGCTCGGATCTTTTATTTAATAATTTATTTTGATCTGGGAAGGTAATGATAGCTATTTTTTCCTCCAAGCAAAGTTTGCAAATTTTGGATTGGTTGTTGTAGGCTGATGATCTTTTCCTTATTTTCCAAGATATTTCTAACTAATTCAGTATCAGAAGAATATTTTGATATTAATTAATTTTGTCTCTCATTCAGTCAGTTTTTGTATCTTGAAAACATTGTTATCCGATCTATTGCTATGGGTATTTTTTCGCGTGTTTTTATTTTCCTGGATTTATTTACAGATATACAAGGATAGCCAATACTTATACAAGTAATTAAATGTAAGTTATTACTTTAAGTTTTTATTGTTTCAAAAACAAATCTTTGTCTCATTTTTTCATGCATAATTTGTTTGCCACACCACCAAGAAAAAAATTCAGAATTACGACGAAACTATTTCATTTGCATAAAAGAATACTTTACTGTAATATTTTTCTAAAAATTACTCTTTGTCTTAGAGTAAATGTTTTTCTTTTCTCATTAATCTAAAACAAATTACATGTATGCTGTATTTTTTTGTTTTAGCCCCTTAATGCCTTTAAATTTATTCATTATACTAAGTTTAATAAAAGCGTATAGAATAAAAAAATTCTTAAAATATTGGTTATATAAGAGAATTTATTTTTAAACATAAATAACAGATTGCACTGTTAATCTTACGTATTTTTTTAGGCTTTATTTTTACTTTTCGCACGCTTTTTTTGGAAAAAAATTACAGCGTTTCTATTTTGTCCTCTGACAAAATGTTTGCATACGTAAATAAAATGTTATTTCCATTCTGTTTTAAGTAAAAGGTAATAATCACTTTTAATAAATTCAGTTCATCCTTAAATTTACTAATAGAACTCAAAACACATCTTCAGAACAAAAAATGGATTTTAAAGAGAATTTTAAATTTGTTGTTTACATTTTTTGCATACAAGCTTGATTACTTGATTGTAGCATGTGCACAGAAACTAGTAACCATGAGTTATGCCCCTTGATACATGACTTTCCTGAATGGGATTCGAACGTGGTTTGAAACAATAACTTGCACAACACGCAATACCCGTTGTTGAAACATGAAGGAAAATATCGCCATGCAAAAAGAAATGAAAATAAAAAAGGACTGAGTGATATTAAAAATAATTGAGCCAACAGATTGGGTAAACGTCATGCTTATTGTTCATAAGCCCAATGTCAAACTGCATATTTGCTTTGACCCACATTACCTCAACAAGGTAATACTACGTGAGTACTGTTACTTAGTTATGTGAGCACTTACTAACACGTAATGTCGAGAATGTCAAGTGTCACAATATTCTCCAAACTAGTCTGTTCAAAAGGATTCTGGCAGCTAAAACTGGACAAAGAAAGTTCAAAATTGTAATTTCCTTACACCTTTTGGCAGGTGTAAATACTTGAGATTACCACTTGGAATATCCCCAGCATCAGAAATATACAACAGAACAATAAGGAATATGTTTGAAGGCATGGGGAACATGGAAACATCAGTATGAGGACGAGACATTCACTCGTACTTACAAACCATCAAGAGTGTGTTCAACACACGCAGGCGCAATAAAGCGTCCCTGAACAAACAAGTGCCAAATTTCAGTGTATGAACTAACATTCTTCGGCGATCTATTGACAATACATGGTCTCCAGCCTGGCCCAGCCAAAGTTAAGTTTATAGTTGAATTTTCGACCCCTAAACACCTGAAAGAAATGGCAAGATTCTTAGGTATGGTCAAGTATCTTGCTAGAAACGTCACAAAACTGTCACAATGAACGTTTCACATGCGAAGCTTACGTAGCCTTCACACGGGGACCAGAACATGAGAGAGAATTCAATGATATTAAAATGTTATTATCCTCATAGTGCATCCTACAATTTTACATCTCTCAGCTACTGATCCGGATATCATGCAATGCAAGCGAGATGGTGCTGGACACAATACTCGAACAGCAACATGAAGAAGAATGACTACCAGTCCCTTATGCATCACACGCAATCATAGATACACTGAACAGATCGAGTTGGAAGCACTAATTACATAATTTGTATGTGAAATATTCCATCAGTATTATTTATGGAAAACCTGTGCAAATCAAGACGGACCACAAGCCTCTAATAACAATATTCCAAAACCTGCCTCGACTACAATGCATATTCATATATATGACCTGTAGATAAGCCATATACCAGATAAGAGTATGCATGGTTCAGATGCACTCTCATGTTCCGCCGTTTTGGACACAGCAGACACGTTTGAAAAAGACATTATATCTCTGATTACTGTTGTTTAAAATATGCACATATCACTGATAGAAAAATGGAGGAAATCCGAGTAAGCACATTACCTGACCCTACGATGCAAATCATGAAAACGTTTTTCACCCACGGATGTCCAACAAGTGTCAAGAAATGCCAGGCAGAATTTGCAATATACTTTAACCACTGAACAGAGTTGTTGGTACACGAAGATCTGATAGGGAAAAATGCGAACATGTAATTACTCCCCTTGGCTTGAAAACACAGATCCTTGAGAAGATACACACTGGTCATCAACGCCAAGAAAAGTGCAAACAACGAGCAAGGATATTGTTTTTTTGGCCCTGACTTAACAAAGAAATAAATTATATCGTCTAGAATTGCAACACCTGCCATACATGCAGAGATGCGCAACTAAGTCAGGAATTACCCATGCAGCACTGGCAGAAAGTAGAAGTAAATCTGTACAAAAAACAGTAGGGACTATCGCATTGTAGTGGACGCATACTCCAATTACCCGAATGTATACCAAATAGAATAGTGGAGATGTTATTAAATCTATGCAACACAGTTTTATTAGATTTGGAGTTCCACAAGTATCATCTGTTTTGAAAGGAGATATGTAATACCTTCAGTGATCCATTCTGGGACTTCGTTAGGGTTATTAATTTAGCATTGATAAAGTTTGTGCAAGAGTTTTATGGATTGATGACAGTTGGGTACTTTGTCATTTCATGGGAATTTCCATTTTGGGGGTTTTATTAGAGCTTATCTAACATTATTCTTGGTTATATTTTTCCATTCTTCAGAATTTTGTCAGAGCTTGCCTAGCATTATTCTTAGTTATATGTTCCATTTATTATTATTATTATTATTATTATTATTATTATTATTCGATTTCTGCTATGATCACACTACCTACCAAGTCTGCGAAAAGACCTAAGGCAGGTATTGGTGTGTTGTTATGACTAAATTTCATGATTTGTTTTTCTAACTCCCATAACATCATTAGCGTTACTTGGACAAAGTTCTTCTTAGTCTGTGGGCTGTACTTATCAAGACAATTTTTTCTTTTTCCCTTAAGCTGGAATTTCCAGGGATTTTTTTCAATTTGTTGTTGTGTTTCTTTTTTTTTATCATTCCAGGTGTAGCTAGGCTGCTGCTATTCTTGTTTTCAATTTCCACATTTTTCTGTTTCGTATATTTCTATAATTCATTAGCCTAATGCTGAAAAAAGCATTTATTTTACACGGCTACTATTTCATTTTCAACATAATCTCCTTCTCCCTCAAAGTATTTATTTGATTATCACTCACATAAATTGAACATTTCAGTGATAATTTCAGATCAAAATTCAACTAATAAGTACATGTCAGGATGCAAATTTATTGGTCTCCAAGTTAGGATCGTCGAAAGTCAGGTAAGGTGCAAGTAAAAATTTGCCCACTAAAATTATGACTATCTGTGAGCACATACTACATATACACAATTCTATAAACTTTAAATTCAATAATATCTTTTTATATGACTGATTGCATTTTCAATTTTTTAATAAGATAAAGCATTTGTCAACCATTACTAAGTTTTAGCTAGTATTTCTTACGTTTTAATTTGATCGAATGTGTAAAAAGCAAACATTGCGATCATAGACCGCAAAAATAGAATTTGCCTTCTTATTGACATGTTAATTCCTGCAGACTGTAATATATCTTTGAAGATCTTCAAAACACTATCAAAATACAAAGATCTTGAAGTGGATATCTAAAAATTGTGGTACATGAAGACTACAATAATTCCAGTTGTAGTTGGAGCTCTCGGTTTGGTTGGAAAATATTTCAATAGACCCATTGAATGGATCCCTGGTAGCCTAAGTCTTAAAGAAATAGAAAAAAATATTCTTACTTTACGTTTTTTTTTATCTATATTAAATGTGTGTGATCTTAGTTTTCTTTTTCTTTTACAAAAATGCTCAGCGGAAAATGACATGATGCCATTTCTGACATTAGATCTCTGGTTGAGATACGGAAGGAAATGAGTATTCACCAGAAATCAAAGGAAATACTACTACTACTACTACTACTACTACTACTACTAATAATAATAATAATAATTAGTAGTAGTAGTAGTATCATTATTACTATTATTATTATTATTATTTATTGATTTCTATTATTATCATTAAAATAATAATAATAATAATAATAATAATTCTTAAAGTGATACTAGTGATGAACTATTTACTCCGACATCCAATATTAATTATATATGTGTGCGCTTATGCGTGTATAAGTTTGAGATGATGTTTGGTATATTTATCTTATTTGCCCTACCTCGCTATTTTCTCCTGCTCTGCCTTCACGATGTTCTTACATCAAGTTACCCAACATCAGTCAGTATACATTCATGAGTACTTTTGTGTACAAGTGTGATAGAATGATTATGCCCGGAGCACTTGTTAGTAAAAATAGTTGTATCCCACATCCCGTCTGAATATCCAACAAGGAATCTTCTGTTTTGTCTAAAAAAAAAAGCATTGTACTTTTAAGGCGAATGGTGGAAATTTGGCTTCAGGCATTAATGCATTTTGTCAGTTGGAGTTGTGAGGTACGGTGCAGGTATGGTTGAATGGACCAAAAAGGTTCCAGTAAACCTGAACCAAAAGACAAAGAAAATAATGAACAGGTGCTTAAATGTCTTATGCCGCGATAAAAAGAGGGTAGTAGAGTTTTGATAGGGGTAGAAGAGTGTGTAACATCAGAATGTAAGTTCTTGTATGAGTACTTACGAAATTAAAATACTGGTAACTAAATCTCCCTCGTCTTTCATATATATATATATATATATATATATATATATATATATATATATATATATATATATATATATATATGAATTACATAAAAATGAATATTACCACATTCAGATGGACATTTCACCCCCGGGGATATTCTCCCTGGGGCTTGTCAATACAAAAAAGTTTGTTTAAAAAATGAATTTTTAACGTTTTTTTTAAATAAGAATTAAAGAAGAAAGGAAAGTAAGAAGAAAAAAGGAAGAAAGGGAAAAGAAGAAGAAAGAAGAGGAACAAACAACAAATAAGGGAAATAGCATTAAAAGATAGATAGGGGACAAAAGAAAACTAAAGTAGTTCGAAAAGGATAGACAAAAAATCATGACATAGACAATTCTAGACAGAAATAAAAACAGTTTAACATATGAACTCTTGTTCAAATGGGAAAAACTTACATAGGAAAATACAAACATAAAGGTTAAGAAAAAGAAGAGTTTTAAAGATTATAGATAAAGGAGATTTATAATCAAAAATTAATACTATTATATAATTTTAATATTGTATAAAGATTTTAATACTAATAACTCGTATTAATTTATTATATAGTTATATCAAATTATTAAGAAAAATTTATTATAAAGAAAAGCTTATTTACTTACTAAATTATAAATAATAATTTAATAACTTATTACTTATTTATTTAGTCTAATGTAATTATATATTCTTATACTTTATTATTAAGTAAATTTATTAAATTAATATTAATCCATTCAATATTATATATTTAATTATATAGTAAAAATTTTGATAAGTATTAATTTATATTAATAATAATTTATATCAATTATTATAATAAATATTAATATATTATATATTTATATTATATTAAGAATATTTAAATATTAAATTTATATTTTTATTTTACATTTATATCATATTTATATTAATCATTTTAATATTCTATTAAGTATTATATTTAAATTCAATATTTTTAAAAAAATTATTGTTATAATAAAAACAATTTTTGGCATTTTTAATAAATAAGCAAGAAAAACCTGAATATAAAAATTAATAATAACATAAAAGAAGAGTTTAAAAACATTTAATACGTAAAAGCCCAAAATAAAAATAAAAAATTATAAAGGAAAAATTTTTAATACAAGAAAAAAGTTAAAACAGAGATTAAAAAAAGATTAAACTTCAAGATTAAATAGATAAATTGGATTATATGTCTGTATAGAGATATAAGAAATGCTATTATTGATATATTCTAAGAATATTAAAAGTTGTTGCATATTTGTAAAATCTATCTTGTAATCTCTTTTAATCGATGTCAATGTGTTTGAACAGGTGCTTGGATTTATGTATACATGTAGACGTCAATTCGGATCTTGTGTTAAGTTAAGCTTATTTAAGTGTTATTGTGGATTCCGGGGATGGAATCCTGCACAAATAAATAAACAATGCCAGTAATTGAGATAGAAAAATAAGTGTATTAAACGTAAGAATACAGACTTGAAGTGAAGATTAGAAGTCCAGGAATGCGGGTTAGTAGAAAATATATGTACAAGTCTCTGTAAATCAAGCCGTAATTATCTCTCTCTTTCTGGACTCTCGTATAACTCTCTGTGAACACCCTGTGTACTGTCTCCATATCTCTCACCCTGACTCAACGTATCTCAACCCGCAGGTATTCTCTCTGTCAGTATAAGTATACTTTGGACGAGTCCATCTTGTGTAAAAGGGGTCTGCTCCACAACAAGTGTTTTAATATAATAATAAGTATAGGCATGAGATTGCTTGAAAATGAGCATAGCATGATAAAAACGGCCTTAAACTTGACGAAAATAATTTTTAATGTCTAAATGTTTATATCATTATAAAGAGGAAAGATCAAAGTATTTTTGATTATTTTTTACATTTTTTAATCTTTCCTAGAACGTCCAAAAAGAACATATAAATCATGTTTTTTAGTCCGGAAAATTGACACAAAATCGATCGTCAGTCATTTTTTTCATTTTTGTAAACAAAAGTTAATTTTTCCTTTTAAAATTCTGCCAAAAATCAATTATACTTTTTAAAAATTATTTTAACAAAATTAGAAATTTTAAAGTTTATTTAATATATTTTAAAACAAACATTACATACTTTATGCACCGAAAAAAATATAGTAAAAACAAGAGACTGCAGGCCTTAACAGCGGCGATTGATGATTGATACTTTCAGCACGTATTGACAGCTTACGCAAGGAAAAGTTATCGTAGGGAAGAACAGAAGTGACATAATTTAGCTTTTTTAAACCAACTTAATTATTTCGTTATTTTTAAGGAAAAATTTCAGCGCTTCAATTTTTTTATTGTTTCTTAGTACTTAGCTTTCCACCTTTACGCTTACGATGCTTTATGAAAATTTTTTAAACTAAGACTGTTGGGAGTGAGATAAAACTTCATAAGAAAGGTACATAAAATTAATTAGGTACCTTTCTTATGAAAGGTTAAGTGTACATAAAATATAATTTAATATCCATTTATCACATTTTATGGTATTATTTGTATTTCCATTCAATTTATTAATTTTGATATTTCATTTATGGAAAAATGTCATAACTAACTGAGATAATATAAAAATAAGACCATAGATAGGTACATAATACTTTGTAGGTACACTTATCATTTGAAATATTATACATTTTTTTCTTTTTTCATGATGCTTCCGGTCTTCCGTATATTTTTAATTACTGCCGATTTATGGACTTAAAAACCATGTTATATTAGATTTTTATCTATTTAGGATTTTCTGATTCTAACCAGCTTTATAATTTATAATCTGTAATGATATATATCTATTTAATAACACCATCGACTAAACTGTACACCATTTTCATTAATTTTAGAATATTTAACAACTTTAATGTAAAAAAATAAAATAATTTAAGAAATAACAAATAATTGTTGTAAAAATATATTTTTCATCGAAAACATTTTTTGCTTTCAGTCAATATTATCCAAAAAAGAAAACATGATTTACTTTCCTCAAAGCCTTATGCTTTTAACTAATTAATCACTAAAAATGTACACAATTGAATTTCAAGAGTTTTCATAAATTAGTTAGGGGCGATAAATATAAAAAAATTAACATGACTTTTAAAAAAAATAAACTTATTTATAATAATTTCCATCATTTGTGAATAGTTTCTGAAAGTTTCATTAAAATCCGACAATTTTTTTTATTTTTGCAAGATTTTCAAAATTAATATCTGTCATAATAAATGTACAAAAAATTTGCTATGTTATTTACTAGAAGTTCCGCTGATGAAGAGAAACAAGGTTTTTCAATCAAAAGTTATAATGTTCTAATAAAAACAGAAAAAATTTTTTAAATAATTAAAAATTACCTTTTTCTTTCCTCTTAATACTAACATAAACATTTTGACGATAAAATTTTGTTTTCGTCAAGTTTAAGGCCTTTCTTATCATGCTATGTTCATTTTCCAGCGATCTCACGCCAGCATCTATAAGCTTCTTAAACAAACACAAGTTACATCTGTCTTCCATTCCATTTTATGATTTATGTAGGAAGTATTAACTTGACTGCGTAGACATGTGGTACAAGCCGTCACCACCGTCAATAACCGAGAATGACGTAGTGAAGTTCATGTGGGATACGACCATCTTGACGGACAAGCGCTTGATATTAAACTTATGCACGCAAGAGCAGCTATGATTTAATTCTGATAGACGATGGGGCAACTTGGGATAATCGCGTCGTGGAAACATAGCAGGTGAAACGACAGATGTATTATTATTATTAATATTATTATTATTATTATTATTATTATTATTATTATTATTGTTATTGTTGTTGTTGTTGTTTTATTAGAGTTATCTTTCTTAAACTATCTAATGTGAATTTCTGAGGATTGTTGCTGCCTAAAATAACAAGCTCTATCGGACAATTTGCTGTAACCCTTTCAAGTCAGATCACACACCACATCACCCGATGTACGAACTTGTTCAACCCTTTAAGGAAAAAATTCTTGGCCAGGTCATTAAATCATACATTTTAGATGCATCAAGGGTGGTCTTCAGTGATGCACTGTTCTCATCGCCGATTTCGGGTTTTGCATCATATCGGCTCCAACACCAACCCAGACCTGATTCTAGACGAGTCAGGCCGTCTCCTTGAAAGCGTCGTGCTACGCACCGCGACATTGCAAAAAAAACAGTATTCATAATAACTCGCAAGGCCGGACTTCGACCGTTCTTATTGACATATGTCAGTCAGCATCAGCCAATGAAAACAGGGCTTAGTTTTGCTACCACATCTGGTCTGGTGCCCCTGCTTTATATTTAGTTTCTTGATAACATCCAAAGAATTATCAGCATTGTTATTAGTCGTTGAAGCATCTAGGCTACAATACCGTTATAATCGTCATAATGTAGCGTCCATGTGCCTGTTCTATAAATACTTTCATGGTAATTGCTCTAAAGAACGTTCCTCTATGGTACCTTTGTGAGGAGGGTTCTGTTTTCCCGACGGTGTACAACCGGTGCTTGACGCCAGACGTATTTGTTATTGTTTACGAACTGTTTTTTGATTTCAACCTTTGTATCACGTTTAGTTACTTTTTTATTTTTAATGTTCTTCCGTTTAATTTACTGACATTTTTGCCAAAAGTTTGATTTTTTTTTCTTTCTTTTCCCTCCCTTCATTTTTATTTTACCCCTTGTTGTTTCTAATTTTTTAATTTTCATTTATACTTATTTTAGGTTTTTAATTTATTTTTATTTTTTTGTAACTTCCCCACGCCAAACTTTATTTTTCATTGTTTATTTTTGCCTCACGTCAGACTTTGTTTTTCTTTGTTTTCATTTTATTTCTACGTGTTTCATTGTCCTTTGTCGTTCTTTGTTGTAAATAACTGTTAAATATTCTGTGTTCCTTTATTTAAATCTTTGCTGTGTTTATTGTAACTTTTCGTATTTATTTTTTCGTATTTATTTTTCTATTCGTTAGTTCTTTATTTTAGTTTACGTTTTTCGTTCGTGTTTCGGCTGACTAGAATTTTCTAGTAGCAACCATATTGTTTTTGTGAATTCGTTTGGCATTTTTCTGTTGTATTATTGTAAAAAAGATACTTTTTGTTTATTTTCTGTCTTAAATTTTTTTTCCTTCGCGTACTCGCATTTTGTAATTTGTAATTGTTAACTGGTTTTATTTTTAGCGTATTTTGTCCTCTTTGCGTACGTGTTTCTGTTTAAGTAATTTATTTTTGCGTGTTTAACTGTTTATTGTTCTGTCTCGTTAAATTTCTTTTTTATGATTTATTCGTATTTATCTTTCGTTTAAATTATACTTTTCTTTGTTGTTTTCTGTTTCTTGTGAAAGAAAAAAATGGGTGCCAAGAAAATGGTAAGAAAAAACATGTTTGGATCTAAAAAAAAAAAAAAGAAAAAAGATACGCCGGATAAGGATTTAGAAATGGATTCTCAAGAGATTCAAAAAGTTGAAGAAAAAAGTATGGTGTCTTCTAATGTTGAAATTTTAGAAGATAATATCAAGAGTCCAGAAAAAAGTATGGTGGCCTCAAATGGCCAAAGTATAGTTACTGAATCCAGTGTTCCAGACCAGACTATGGTGGCCGAAAGTTGCCAAAATGCTGACAATGAAACCAGCCAACAAGACAACAGTATGGTGGCCGAGAGTAGCCAAGTATCATCTATGCAGACATCCCAAAATAATGACAGAAACATGGCGGCCGGAGAGATACACTCTTGCTGGAATCCCCGCCAAAGTATAAAATCAACATGACGGAGTTCCTGGAGAAAGCCAAGAGCTACGCACATCTGGTGACAGCAGATGGGCTCTTGTCCAATCCCATGGAACTTAAGAAAGTTGAAAAAAGAATTGTGTCAGTCTTTGTGATGGACAAGCGCTCGCGCAAAATTTGTCGCTCCACAAAAGACACTGCAATTAAGGCCTTGACTTCTCTGGGCATCAGAGCTCAGAGAGTCATCAAAGGAAAAGGCTACTTTATGTGGGACGTACTGTTGCCCACGCCTGCTGACTGTGAAAGTGCAACGAGAAGGGAACTCATAACAAAGGACCTGATTCTGCGCACAGAATATGAAGGCAGGCGGAGGACCAATGTGGCAGTATATGAGGTTCCTCCACAGATTGTCGGGGAGCATTTGGCCGCCTATTTGTGCCAGTTTGGACAGATACACAGTGCTTCCTCAGACGATCTGACCGGGGGTGGAGTTTCGAGTTGATGATCGATCAAAAGGCCTTCCGCTCCATCCCCAACTGTCTGGATGTAGAGGGCCAGAAGATGCCAATAATTGTAACAGGGCGAAAACCGGCATGCTGGAAGTGTGGACAGATTGGTCACCTGTCCCCTTCCTGCGCAGAGAAGAAGGCCTCTGATGTTCTGGCCCCCGACCAACCAAACACCCCTTTGGTCGAGTCTGTTCCATCCGTCTCGCCTGTAGTGGGCATGCCAGCGACCAGGACCGGTGTGGAAAATCCCCCAGTTGGGTCCAAATCTCAGCCCCCATTCCCCGAAAAGACTTTGCCCGCTGGCAGGTCGTTGGTAAGGCAAAAGGGAAGACCCAGGCAGCGAAACCTCGTTCCACACCAAAAACAGGCAAAGGCACAAACAGCCCCACTCCCTCAACCAGTGCTAAGGGCGACTCTCCGGTCAGCTACTCGGATAAGCGACAAAAAATGATCCAGTATGAAGCATCTTTTGAGAAGAAGGAGAAACTGCAACAACTTAAGGAGTCTCTAAAATCTAAAAGGCAATTTTCGGAAAAGAAATCTGGCATCTCTTTTTCGGCGCCGTCTTCCCTCGTCACAAAACATCATCCCATGGTTCCTCCCCCAGTTGTCAAATCATTAAGTCAGGTAACTTCCAAAATGAACACACTTAAGAAGTGTGCTGTGACAAAACCTTCTCCCATTCCATCACCCAATCCTTGCCCATTCATACACCAAAAAACAGGATCAACATAAAAGACAAAGGATCCCATCTTCCGATTCATCTGAGCCCACTATGGAAAAAATGCTGAATATGGCCGCTGATTTGCGTGCAGAGGAAGCTCGGAATGCATCTCGGCGACATATCGCATGCGTCACATTGCCGGATAAGCAAACCGTGACAACAAACGAGAGCATATGCGAGGCTTTTCGTGACTACTTTCAAGAGCTTTTCACCAGGGAGCAGCCCGGTCTGAGCCCTGCTTAGTTCGGCGCCTATTTAGCTGACTTTCCCTGCTTTGAGGCAACTGAAGCGGCTAGGTGCGAGGGTCCCATTACAAAGTCGGAAATCTGGGAAGCGCTGAAACAGGTTGGCCTGGACAAATCTCCGGGACTAGATGGTCTTCCGTACGAAGTGTACTTTAGGCAGTCGCCAATTTTTGTTCCCTTGCTGGCACTGATTTTCGGCAACTGGATGAAGCAGGGGTCTAGACCCCAACGCTTCACCAGGGGCGTGATCAAGTTGTTACGCAAGGATAGAAACGGTGGGGATGGGTTAGGTAACTTTCGCCCATTAACTATGTTAAACACAGAGTTAAAGATTTTGTCTAAGATCTTGGCCAACCGTTTGCAGGTTGTCCTATCTAGTCTGATTGTCTCGGAACAGACTTGTGCTGTGAAGGGTTGGACTATTCAGGACAACTTTCATATGATACGCCTGATCATCGAGCAAGTCGACAGTGAAGCCGCGCTGATCAATTTAGATCAGTCCAAGGCATTCGATAAGGTTGACCATCGATTTCTGGAGGCTGTTCTTTCGGCGGCTGGTTTCGGGCCGTACTTTCGCACCTGGACCCGACTTCTGTATGCGACTCCCGGTGCGCTGGTGGAAGTGAATTATGTACGATCGGAGACTTTCGTCAAGGTTGTCCGCTTTCGCCGTTACTTTACGTTCTTGCGTTGGAACCTTTCCTTCGCAAGTTAAAGGCGAATCCGGTCCTACGCGGAATTGCCCAGCCCGGTACTACCACATCGGCCAGGTATTCTGCCTATGCTGACGTCGTTTCGGCTCTTGTTTCGAGCAGGGCCGAGATTGACGAAGTCAGCAAAGAAATCAGTTGTTATGAGATGGTGACAGGGGCCAAGATCAACCGCGATAAGTCTGTTGGCTTGCGGTTGGGTGCGTGGATGGGAGTTTCTCTTCCCGGACCTTTCCTCTGGACGGATGGGCCGGTCAAGATTCTCGGCGTCTGGTTTGGTCCTGATCTCCAGTTGGAAATGAACTGGTCGGAGGTGCGAGGGAAGTCCGAGATCGCAATTAATTTTTGGTCTCGGAGGAATCTTTCCTTAAAGGGGAGTGCGGAAGTATGTGTTTCACACATCTACCCGATTCTCCTTTACCGACTCTCTGTGCTTCCACTTCCGTCTGACACTTTACTTCATCTGTCTGAAGACGGTCTGGGCATACCAAGCATTGAGATTCGTCAACATATGCTTCGCATCGGCTTTCTACATCGAATGTGTCGCGAACCGAATGAGGAGGGCGCCTTCTGGAAGGAAGACTCCCGTAAGCACCTGTCATCGCTGAGAAATGTGCACTCGTGCGAGGAGGAGGCCCACCGTTTTCCCCCGAGCCGAATGCTCCTTCTACCGTGAATGTCGCATTACTCTGAAACGCCTCTTATGAGCTTTGGATGCCCTCTCCAACGTCCAGGCGTTGTCTCGTAGGGCATTATATCAGGTGTTAGTCAGGGGATCCGTTCGTGATGAGCTGATTGAGGAGCTCGGACTTACGAAGCAGGTAGCTCGCTCAATATGGCCTTGGGCGCCCGGGTTGAAATGCCTCAATAACGATGAGGCATCACTCACCTGGCTGGTGATTCTTTGAGCTCTCTGGGTCACTCAGCGGGCTTGGAGAAATCTCCAAACTGCCGACACTGTGGTGGTGAGGTCGAGACCCTGGGTCACACCTTCTTTCATCGCTGGTTGGTAGTGCCGTTGTGCAAGTTTGTTGAAGGCCTCATGGTCCGCATGCTGCGTGGAAAGTTCTTTGTCCTTGAGGCCTCTTCCGTTTGTAGCAATGTATCACTGCCGCTGACGAAGGCTGAACAATATGTGTTCCACTGCTTGCTAGGTGTTATGAGAGTCGTGATTTGGACGACACGTCAGAAGGGATTCTATGGAGGCGAGAAGTTCACTTCTTCCCAACTGATCTTGTACTTTAAGCATCAGCTTAAAGTCAAGATTAGGATGGAAAGGCGGCGGCTCACTTCATCAGAATTCAGCAAAAGTTGGGTGAATCTTGCGCGTTTGTGTCGTGTGAAAGGGGCTGACCTTGAAGGACACTTTGATACCGGTTAGGCATCAGGATATTGCTCTTCCTGTGTTGAACTTGTGCAACCCATCCCGAAACTATGCTAGGTTAGGTACAGATCTGATGTTTTAGTTTCTTTTTCTTTCAATTTAGCTAGGGTATGTATGCTCATTGGTCCCCTTTTATTTCTGCCCCTATTTTTCTTTAAGTTTAATTCCCCATCCTCTCCATCGTTAGGTGGTCAGTGATGTCAGTTGGCTGGTGGATGCGGGTCACCTTTCGTTTCGCGTGGGTGTTTTCGTATTTGTTGTTGTGTTTGAATGAGTGCGTATCAGTGTGGTGCCGCTGATGACGAAGGCTGAAGAATATATGTTCCACTGCTTGTCGATCCCCTTTATTCTCTCCAAACTCTCTGGGGTAATTATAATGTCATTCTCCCCTTCTTCATTATCAGCCTCTAATTCTTCGGATTCAACCTAGGTTGCCAAGGTTGCCCTTCTCATTCCTCCGCTCTCCTCTCCTTGGCTCATTCTCATTCATCTAGCTCTGCTAATTTTATATCGTTTGCATGTACCCGTTTTACTTTACTGCTACTTGTAACAGGTCCCGCCTTTTCCACTATTCTATAAAAAGGAATCCATCTGCGATCCAATTTACCTTCCCTCAGGTGTACTTTATAATATACTGGATCACCCAGTTGGAAGTTTTTATTTATTCTATCATTACGCCTCTTCTGGGCTCTCCTGATTTTTATTCTCACCTTAGATTAATTTATGGTGCTCTTCTCCCATATATTTCCTTCTGGGTCTTAGCAAATTATCTATCGGTGTGACCACATCCCTGCCAAATAGCATATAATAAGGGGAAAATTTAGCGGTTTCGTTTATAGAAAATCGCACGGCAGTACGCATCATTAAGTACTCATCCCAGCTCTCCTTATTATCACCTGACAACTTCTTTAACACATCGGATAAGGTCTGATGAAATCTTTCTACTTTCGCATTTCTCTGGAGATGGAATGGGGAGGTGGTAATGTGTACAGTATTTAATTCTATCAGAGTCTCTTACATGATTTGATTTACATTCTCTGGTCCATTGTCAGTGACCAACTGCTCAGGGGCTCCATATCTAGGAAATATCTCCTGAAGCATTATATTTGATACTGTCTGTGCTTTCTTATCAGGTATCTCGAAAGCTTCTGACCAATTCGTCAGCCAGTCCACGAAGCTTAAAATATACGCATTTCCACGAGGATTTTGTCTATGCGACCCTGAAATATCTATGCTCACCTTCTGAAATGGGTAATTTGGAATATCTGTTTCCATCACTGGGGCCACCCTATTATCTCTACTTTGTGATTGACACGTTATGCACTTGTTCGCATACTTCAATACATCATTATACAGTCTAGGACAAAGGTAATTCCTGACTATTAATTCATAGGTTCTGTCAACCCCCATGTGTCCTAGCTTTTCATGACACTGATCTAGGATTTCTTGTCTTAACATTTTTGGTACTACTATTTTGAGACTTTTTTCTTCCTCTCGTCCCGAAATGTAATTCAACACTCCGTTGTGTATAACATATTTATAGGTAGTCCCTGCTTCTACTTCACTCCTCAGAGAAGTAATTTCGCTATCTTCCTGATTCTTCTCTATGATAGCTTCCCAATGGGGGTCCCTGATAAATGCTTCCTTCTCATATTCATCTTCTTTCCCAACTGGACGTTTACTTAGAGTGTGAGAATTTATCAAATTAATTTGATAAGCCCAGTCGTTCACCCCAGGTTCTAACCTAATGGATTCGGTCTCTAATCTTTCCGGAATTCTTGATAACAGATCTGCACAGGTATTATCTTTTCCAGATAGATATTTTATTTTACACTGATAACCACTAAGCTTCAATGCTCACTGCTGAATCTTTTTATTTGTCCACTCTGCCTCTAATAAATGTTTGAGGGGCTTATGGTCAGGTTTGAGTGTTTGGCCTTTGCGTAATTACTTTTATTTTCACTGGGTCTGGTTTTATTCCTTCATTTGTGATTAAGTGACCTAGGTATGCCATTTGTCTAGTTGTAAACTTGCATTTTGATTATTTAATTTTAAGCCTGACTTTCGTAGACGATTGAAGACGTGATTTAATATTTCGGTGTGTTCCTCGAATGTATCCGACCATAGTATTATATCGTCTTGGGAATTTATGTTCCTTGTATTCCTTCTATTATTTTCACTATTTTGATTTGGAACACCTCACTTGCACTGTGTATCCCCTATGGTAAATGACTAAAAGAGTATCTTCCGAATGGTGAATTGAATGTTAGGAGTTTTGAACTTTCTTCGTTCACGGGTTTGTGCCAGTATCCATTCAATGTGTCTAATTTTGTAAAGTATTTCGGATTATTCATTTCCGCAAACACCTTTTTCTGCTGTATGTAGCTTGAAGTGCTCCCGGTTTATCGCTTTATTCAACTCTCTTGGGTCTAAGCATAATCATAGATTGCCATTTGCGTTTTCTACTATTACTAAGGCACTTCTATTTCTATTTCTACTTCTATTCTATTTCTACTATTACTAAGACATGAGAGGTACGGTGGATTAAGTGGGGGCACGGTGAAGTAATGGATAGCGGCTCGGATTGAGGAATCGGAGAGCCGAGTTCGAATTCCAGTCGAATCCATTACATTCACTTACGTGCTAATAGCCTTGGGAAAGGTATGAATCCTCCTCTTCTAATTAGCAGGACAGATCGGATAGCACCTGGTCTACCGCAGAAAGAAATAGCAACCTACTGTAGGAAAAATAATCGGCCTCGTCAGTCATGTATCTAAAAATTCATGATCGTCTAAGCGTGTATCACGTATGGCACATAAATGACTGACTATTACTAAGGAGTTTACCAAGTCTGTAGGATTCTGTATAGTCTTTTTTTATTATTCCCATTTTTGTCATGTTTTCCAGTTCCTTTTTAGTTTTGGTTTAATACCAAATAGAATTTTTCTCGGAGGATTTATAACGAGTGTTATTTCTGGTTTACTGTTATGTGATGCATAAATGGTAATTTACCTATCTCCCCAAAACAGTTTTCATATTCCTATAATAAATTCGGTATATCCTCTTTATTTATTTTCGATATTCTTTTTTATTAGCTGTAGCTTTTAGTATGCTTTCGCGTCGAGGATTTGCATTTTTGCCAATATGAAATGTTTTAATAATTCTGAATTTTTATTGTGTATTGTTTCTGTACAACTTCCTATGAATCATTAACACTGGTGCCAGTGCTAATGAGCGATTCTGCTACCGCGGTTGATCCTTCCTGACCGACGGTCTGCTGCACCCCACCACCATGGTATGCTGTAACTAACTGTCCTTTTCAGAACAAAAACTAAGTCTTTTCCCCAACTGCGTGAGTATGCACTAAACACATTCCTTTTCAGAACCAACAATTCAGATTGTCTCGATATGTGACCGTGAATTGCCCATATCTGCTGTGTTTATGAACGTTCCGCGCTATAACCTACTGTTCAGGTTTATCTTCTTCGCACATCATCTGTTCTGGTCATCTTCTGTGCAATACCAATTGTTCCGGTTTATCTTCTTTGCACTCCAACTGATTCAGTGTAATATACCAACCGCTACGGTTTCATCACCAGCACTACAGAAACTGTTTCCCGAATTTATTTTAGCGCTACCCCCACCCAAACAAAAGAAACTATTCCCTCAGTGTCTGTCCATATTTCTGAGATTAAGTATTATGTACACTATTTACATTATTCGGACTATTGTTCTTAAATATAAAGAGGAGACAGACCGCCTCCTTAAGGTAAGAACACCAAAAAGCTGTAACACGAGGGGAAGTGGAAAACTCAGACGTGGCTGACCACATATAGAGAGAAAAGGGGTCAGGTTGAAGCATCATTAGAAAATTCGTAAACTTAAGGAATCAGCACATAAGCTATGCCACAAAAATCTCCTGAGCCGACCAAGCATAGAAATGAATACAATATGGGAACCAGTAATAAGGAGTGTCAGAGAAAAGCAATAACAACGAAAATTGCAATATGAGCTCTGGTAAAAAAAACATACAATGATAACAGCAAAAATTCAATATGAACACTGGTAAAAAATGTTTGCTGAAGACATTAAGTGTATAATTCCCAGAAATTCATACACAGGTGTCCTTATGGCACAGTGGATAAAGGCGTTGGTTAGATCCAGTGACAGTGTGAGTTCAGTACCCGGTTAAGACCGGAGAACTTGGAGAGGTGAATTAACAGGAGATAACTGATAATTGAAATCCATTAGAAATGGCATGTGGAACTAGAACAGTTTACCCCAGCGAGCAAAATAAAAGGTTCAGTTCGACATTTCAACCACCTAAAGAAGGCCGGAGCGTACAATGGCCGAAACGTTGTGATAAATATGGCAACAAAGATGAGAACAATAGTCCGAATAATGTAAATAGTGTGAAACTATTCCCGTTCCTCATTTTTGGATTACCAGCTACTGCTTTTCCCGGGATTTTTAACATTTCTGCATTTCTGACTTGTATTGTTATTTTATTTGCCAATAATAAACTTTGGCATATTTTTATCTGAATTCCTCGTTCTTGGTTTCCTTGCCTTGAACCGTGTCAGATCATTGTGTTTTTTTAATGTTTGCGAGAACCCGCAGGTACACGCAAAAATATTATCACAGGTAATACGTACACTTCTGCACCTGTGTCTATTTTAAATGTTACTGATGTTTCATTCACTCCAAGATCGATTGTCCATCGATTCTGTTCTACTGAATTTATGTTCTTCTTTTTTAATGGCATCCATGTCATACTCCTCGTGGCCTGACATTTCTGTGATGCTCGATGTTGTTATTTTATGTAAATTCTTTTTCTTGGATCTGCACATTTACCAAAGTGTCCCTTTTTTTCTACAATTCTTACAGTTTTTGTAAAATGCTGGACAGGAGTTTATTCAGTTGTATTTTTTCGCGGCCTTTTTGTCTTCTTGATTTGTAGTAGCCATTTTTTATTTTTGAATCTGGTTTTGGTTTTGGTGCCATTATTTTGCAGTTGTTTATCGAGAGATATTTTCTGTTTTTGATGAAGTATTTATTATTTTCGATTGTCTACTGGTTTCTTCCACATTTTGACCTGCCTTTTTCTAAATTTAATTCAGATTCTCACAGCATGCGTCTCTGATACCGCATACTTACATATCTTTTATTAATCTGTTTAAGATTTTCCCAAATTTACATTGATTCGCTTTGTAGCATAATTCTGTTACATAATCATTAAATCTTTTTCCTTTTTGTTTACACGTGAAGAACTTAGACGTGAGGAACGTTAGATTCTTCCTAGGCTGGCAGTACGTATTAAATGTTCTTCTGTTCTTCATTCTCAAATACAAATGTTGAGTATATGTCTCTGCCTCTTGATCCTATAAATGTTAATAGAATTGAGGTTATTATTTTATCAGCCTTCGTATCCGATTCTGTAGCATGTAGGTATAGTTTGAATTGATCGCACCATTTTATCCACATTTGTGCTATTTTTTTCGCAGCGAAGTTCAATTCTTTTGGATGAGTTACAAATTCCATCTCTTTCCTTTTGTGTGTCCTGGATTGGGAGAATTATTAGTTCTATGCTTCGGACACCATTTTGTATTTTCCTATTGCATTAATAACTAATTGACATGAATAATAACGATATAAAACAATGAGGTAAAAAAATTGGTCTGAATAATGTGGAATCTTTATTGATACTACTCTCAGTTTACTACTATGTAGTAATGATATTACGAGGTGGGAGTTTGCCTGTCTTGTAACTTATAAGGAGGATGTCTTGAATGTTCGTGAGAAGTAATGTTTATGGTGAGTGTTAGTAACAGGTAATGACAGTATACAACACAGAACACCAAAGACGGCAATTACGATTCAAAAAAGAATATTGGCTTTTTGCACTCTCTATTTACTGTTAGGATTACAAAGTATATCAAATGATTCATATTTTTTACCATTTTCTGCAGTTACAGGTTCAGAGATACTGTTTCCCCAAATATTGATTGACGTTTCAAATGATGATGAATAAATGAATTATTCTTTGACATGAAAACTACAAAAGCTAATGTCAGAAATGGACACTGATAATCTACCTTCATAATCACATTCCACTAATAAAACTTATATCCCTGACAAACTGTAAACATGTAGCAAAGTATCAGGATTGGTCGTGTGAGAAAACATATAGAAGTACAGCACTCTAGTCGTTATAAATTTCTACGATGATCAACAAAATTATTTCTCGCAGAGATTAGTACAGTCATACACATATCTATAGACAAATTGAAACCATAAATAAATTTTCTGCAAAAGATAACATAAAAAACACAAAGATACAGACAAAAGTTGACAGACAGAAATATAACATAAACAACAATTCTGATACTATTGATCCAAAACAACAACAAAAATCTTCAACAGGGAAAAAAGTCACATGGTAAAACGACAATATTATTATTATTATTCATAATATTTTAGTCAGGTGACTAATGTGGTATGTGTGAAGAAAACCTTCAAAAATCTATGTAAATTAAGATTTGGTAAAATGGACAAATCATACAGATTCAAATTATGAAGGTTGGCTGAAAATTTCATAGGCTGACCAACATACGCTCATGGAATGTGACCAAATGATGTTTATTTTTCCACATAATCCATCTTGCACTTCTTTCATCGTTCCAAGCCAAATGTTTTTCATGTTGAGAAACAGATGAGGCCAAAATCTGGAGAACAAGGAAGGTGATCAACCAATTCAAAGCCACAGTTATACACAGAAGCCATTTAAACCAAGGACTTGTGTGCTGGAGCATTATCCTGAGAAAACAAGACCCCTTTCATCAATTTTCCTGGGTGTTTGCTCTTGATAGACTTTCATAACTGCCTCAGCAAGTTGGTAGCGTTTTTGCAGACAGTCAATAAACAATGCCTTTTGCATTCCAAAAAGGCCGGGGAAATTACTTTCCCTGCAGATCTTGGTTTTCTTAGGAGGAGTGTTTGCACTGTTTGGATTGTCACTTTGTCTCTGTGATGAAAGAAACATGAGTCAGAAAACGTTCAAGGAAAACCATCTGGATCTGCCTCAAGCAATGTCATATTTTCCCATATTGTGATTAGCCAGGTAAAGTGTCAGAAGATGTAGTACCCACTGACGTAGCACCCACTTTGTCATGCCAAGTTCATTGTGCAGAATATTGTCAACTCTCTCATGTGACATGCTAATAGCATTGGCTATTTGATTTATAATCAATCACCTATCATCCATCACCATGTGGCGAAATGGTCAATGTTTTCCTCTGTGGTGGCAGTTGCAGAATGTCCAGACCTTGGGTCATCTTAAAGACACTTTTTCCACTCTTAAATTCAGCTGTCTGCTTTTGCACTGTTGATAAAACTAGAGTGTTATCCCCTAATGTAGCAACCATATCAACATGAATATCCTTGGAGATAAAACCCCCTTTTCTGCACGTACTTGATAACACCATGATGCCAAATGTTGTTTATTTTCAAGAGAAAACGCTACTACTTACTTTTGAAGTCTTCTTTGAACAGTCAGAAGTCAGTTTACCTGGAAAGAAACAATACAATTATTAATAAGAAGAGTTGAAATTAATGCATGCAAGATTTCAAATATCACTGCTTTATAGTCAGCCTAGGAACTTTTCAGCCCTCCCTCGGATAAAGGACGTATTATAAGAACATATAAGATACGATATTCCAACTGTGGATACCGACTTAAAGTAAAAATTAATTAACTCGCAATTTGTGGGGGAAAATAAACTTTATATAGTATATAAAATATGCATCAAATTATCAACTGGCAGTTTCAGCCTTTAATCATGTATAGGTATGTTATCAGAAATTTTATACTCCTCATGTAATACACCTTAAAACATAACTGAGCATTTTTTGCTATTCACGCACATTTTGTATCTATTACGGCCGCACACCAGGTATAAATGAAGGACAAAGCATCAAGTAACGAGTTCTTCTGATATTATCAGTCAGAGTAACAGTCCTAGTCAAAGTAGTAAGAGAAGTCATTTAGAAATTTTACTGTGTCTAGTTTACTTCATATTGTATGAAAACGCCTTTCAAAAAAGATACAGGACTAAAATAAATAAAAAATGTAAAAGATCTCAACAATTTCTGAAATATAATTTTTTTTGATTTACGCTTTATCTCCTCTCTCTTCCTTTCCTTTTTCTTTGTAGACGAGTTGAATATTTTCCAAGGCCAAATTTTCCCCCTATCAATATTTCACAATCTTTCTTCCTTATTTCCTAAATTCTAATAGGATACAAATTGATGGAACCAAAACAAGGTGTATTTTGAAAAAGACAGCAAATACCACTTTTACTCATCCATATTAAAATCTGCAAATCTAAATAGGTTTCCTTCCCAGTTGGTTTTGGTCACTGTTGTGGATGCTAACATTTCTATCACATGAACTTTTACTACTGGCAAAAGAGAGAGAAAATCAGTCTGTGTTTATATGCCCAATCTAATCTCGTCACATGATTAGGGAATTGACAGTGACGGTTCACTCTTGTTAGTTAGATTAATTAACTGGGGTCTTTTATTTACTCATTTTTTAATGCCATCTCCCTTCAAGAAGTAGATTATCATAGTGTTCTACAGACACTTTTTCTTTATTATCTGTGAATTACCATGGTTTCTCGAGAAACATAGTGCAGTGGGTTCTTGTTACCTTATCTATGGTATTGATTTCAGACAAGATTATCTATGGTATTGATTTCAGACAAGACTATCTATGGTATTGATTTAAGACAAGCCTATACTACTGTTTAAGCCTTTGCTGTTAAGTTAAGAAGATTCATCATTTTCAATGTATGAACTTTTTTTAAGACTTTCACCCCAAGCAAGGCGGGAATGCCACTAGTACGCAGGGGGCTACAGAGAGTGTAAGTAAGGGAAAAGACTTTGTATAAGGGGTGAGGAAAGGATAAAAAGAAGAACAAGGATCAAGGCAACGGAATATGTCGATTGACATTACAACTAAATTTTTGAAGATTATAGTTATCAGGGAAACAATTAAGAGGAAGACAGTTCCACTATCGGGAAGTGCGAGAAAGAAGCTGTTGGAGTAGAAGAGGTATTTACATTTAACTGTTTCGACAGTAAAAGAGTGGGACCGAGATGCCAACTTAGTAGCACGCTTAAATTCATGCAGTCGGGTCACCAGTGAAAATAGCTTATCAGGGCAGATGGCATGAAAATATTTATAGCAAAGACAGAGGCTAGCCACATTACGTCGGTGAGAAAGTGACTGGAGTCAGAACCGATTACATTGCATATCCGTCTTTGGATTTTGTTGACAACCTTGATATGAACAATGGGGGTACCAGACCATATATGGCAACAGTATTCCATGCAAGGATGAATGGCAGATTTGTCGATGTGAAGGATGGATTCAGACGAGAAAAAACTTCTGGCGCGACACAGAGAACCAACTTTCCTTGCGGTAGATGAAGCTATTGATTCAATGTAGTTGTTCCACCTCAAGTCAGTGGAAAACATGAGACCAAGAAGGCACAGTAAGGCGTTCTCGTGGAGTTGAATATCAACCATGCTGATAGGAGGCAGGGAAGATTCTCTATGGTGACAGTAGTTTCGTTTTGGATGCATTAAAATTCACAAGCCATTTCGTGCACCAGTCCCCTACAGATTTGGGGGTCGTTTTCGAGACCAACGGCCAGATTAACTTTGTCAGCAATACCGGATTTACTATTGGGACAGGAGTAAATGGTACTGCCATCTTCGTAGATGCCTATTTAAGAACTGATGACGTCAGGAAGGTCATTGATGAAGATCAGAAACAGTGTTGGACCAGGGATAGAGCCTTGAGGAACACCAGCGTTCGTATGGAAGGAATTTTCCAATTCCTAACATACGAACGCCCGTTCAGGACAACTCTCATTTCACGGTTAGACAGGGATAATTGGATTAAATCAAATAATCGTCCTATAATACCGTATCTCTGAAGCTTATGTAAAAGGTCTGCATGCTAAATCCTGTCAAGAGCTTGGTATACATATTCAGTGATGGCCGTAAGCACATCAGCAGTAGATCTGGCAAAACAGAAGCCATATTGTTTGTCAGAGAGCAGATCGTGGAATGTGAGATGATTAACTACTTTGGCATTGATTAAAGACTCGAAGACTTTGCCGAAGGATGTTAGGAGACTGATGGGACGGTAGTTAGATGGGTCAGAGGGGTCTCCAGAGTTCTTAAAGGCCGAAACAACAGGGGATTTCCAACAGGCTGGAAAGCAAGAATCGGGGAGGCAATATAGTTTGGAGAGAACTGGGGCCAGACACATTTCTTTAGAACTACAGCTGTATCCCGTCACCACCACTTTAATTTAGAGATGATGTCTAATACCATCGATGGGGTTATGCACATCTCACTCAGTATAGCCTCAGTTCTAGGGAGAAAATCAAGTGTGGGTATCCCGGATGAATCGTGTGTTGAGTTGGATGAGAATTTCTGAGCAGCTGAGGATGTTAAAACCTCGAATTGATTGAATAGAGGGATTAAGGATTTGCTGAAGTTAAGCACACTCTTGCAGAGCCGCCAATAACATTTAGAACCAAACTTGCGAAATGCAATACGTTGTTTAATTCTATCAGCAAACAGTAACTTTGCTTCATTGAGGACATGCTTAAACTCATTACGAGCAGAGACAAAGAGACATCTTTTGCAATCAGACATGTCGCTCCGGTACAGACGGAATAAGTGATTTCTATGGGCTATAGTGGCAGAGCAAGCAGGTGAGAACCAAGGAGATGAGTGCGATTTAACTTGGTATTTTCTTGCTGGAATGAAAGCCTCGATGCCAACTTTTACCCAGGAGGAAACCTCAGACGCACAATTTTTGTACGGGATGGTTAAAGACTACATTCCAAGTGACGTCGCGAAGGAAGTCACGGAACGAATCCCAGTCTGCGCGTTGATAACAGAAAGATATTCTGTTAGGAGGAGGTCCATGGCTGGAAGAGGAGAGGAAGGAGATGTTAATAGACACCACCGTGTGATCAGAGTTGCTAAGAGGGCAGAACTGCGTAGCCCGACAAGACTCGGGAATGGAGGTAAAACAGATATCGAGAAGGGAAGTGTTACCGTCCGGATTACTGGGGAAAAGTGTAGGAAAGTTGACCACTTGCGTGAGGGATTGAGTGATTGAAAAGTTAAGGGATTGGATGCCAGTGAGGGTCAGTTACAGAGTGTTTAAGCCACATGGTATGAACACGAATATGTTTGCAAACGGATGTAGATAGATGGCTTTGTCTATATTATCAGAAATGCTATCGAGTACACAAAAGTCTTGAGAGGAGGGGAACGGTAGAGAAAGAAGTGATAGCTTACTGAATCGAGGAGAGATAGACGGAGACATAAGAATGGTCTAGAGATTCCAAAGAGAGTTTGAGATGAACGGGAGATGATCGCAGACATACACTTCTAGGTCATGCATGTGGATTTTAGAGTTGCTTCTAAGAAGAAGGTAGCCAGGAATCGATAAATCAGAGGAAGGGATTGACGGGGTAAGGTTAGTCTCGCAGAGAGGTAGTATATCAAGAGACTTTTCGAAGAGGAACGATTCCACACTGCAGAAATTGGTACGAATACCACCGATGATGGAGAAGGAAATGTTAAAGGGTTTAAATTTTTTTTGTTTGAGCTGGTTTAGGTTTATATTTTTGGTCGCTTCTGGACATGTTGAGTTACGTTGGTAAGGAAAAGGCCTAAGGTAACAGAAGCAGTCGGTCATCGTATGTGACATGGGCAGAAAGGAACTGGCGTAGACTGCAACATAATGTGGCTTCAGGGTTGCTCACGGGAGGTGCATGCAGGGACACCCACCCATGCGCGACATGGCAATGCAATAACCCCGATATTGTGCGATTGTTGATCAGAGCAGCCTCTCAAGACGCTACGCAAGAGTTCGTCAACCCGGTAACCTCAGTATGAAGAGACGTTGCCACAAACCGCACACATCACAAAAGATTAATGACAGCATTACTACTAAGGCCAGAGAAAAGGAAAGGATCCGGGGACCCCTTCCTAAACAGGAAACAAGGGATAAGCTTCTACTCCTGTTCAAAAGAAGTGAGAGGTATATTAACCGAGTGATAGGAAATCCTATCAACTTCTCAAGGTAAAATGAATGCAACAGGCTAAATCAAAATTGATTCCACTTTATGTGTCGATAATCTGCTATGTCTCTCACATGTTCTTGAGTTCAAATCACCAAATATTATCTAACTCAAAATGGCTGTTATATAACTTCAACGTTTATCTACCACCACTTGACAAGATGGCACATTAGTGAAATCAAATCATTTTTACAAAGATTCCTTTGTTTCCAATTTCTTCTAAAAAAAATAAATGACCACTGGACACAATTTTTATGTTTGAAAATTCCCCACCAAATATCTTTTTTTCTTAAAATTAATGAATGTTTGATAGTTTAAAAGAATTTTTAATTACAGAACTTTTTCCTCTGGAATCAATTATTTTGGGTAGTAGGTAACAGGTTTGGCAGTTATGCACAATCTTACACATATACCGAGTTGAATAAAAGATACTCCACAAAAATAACTTATTCATTTTGTGCATTTATAACTATGCAATTTAAGTATTTGACTGAGTATACAAGAAAACTACTATCTTTCCTATAAATTATTTACTATTTTGTCTTTTGAAAATAATTGTTACATCACCTTCAAAAAACATATTAGTAAATGACTGATCGCATTTTTCCATTAGTTTTCTCTTGTGCTTTTCTCTTGCATATTACATTTAATAAAAATTGTTACTACTTCTATTACATTATAATCTGTCCTTTCACTGAAACGATTCTAAACACATAGTAGTTTTATTAGATAAAAGTCAATATCATTTTTGTTTCCATTTTGTAAAACGTTAAAGCAGCCAACCTGATTCAAATCCCTCATCTGGAGGTAAACATAACAATATACTAACGTAACACGAAAAAACTCATGTCAAAAGATAAGAAATGTGTCATGGGACAGTCTGGTTAGTGGCACAAAATGTAAGCCTCCTTGCCTGTTAGTGCCAATTTCTCAAAACAACTGCATGTCTATTCTAGGCCACAATCTTTCTCACAGTTCATGATGTCATGTGTGACCAAGTCAACTTATAAATATGACCACTTTTCTTTTATCATATCTTATAAAATTTATATAATAAAAAAGAAATATAAAATTATATAAAAACAATTAAAAGATACATAAAAAATACAATAAACTAGGTTTGTTTATTACTTTCTTTTGAGAGAAGTATTAAAAAAGATTTATTATTAAAAGTTGCTAATATACATTTTTAAATAAAACAAATGCTAAAATAAATTCAGTTAGTAAAAAGTGGCTTGAATAAAATTTGATGTGTAAAAATTTGTATATGTGATCTTCAAATCTGATATAAATAAACCACTAAAATCTAGCCTACCATTTTATAAAAAAATCCATGTATAAAATTTTATCCTCAAAACTTGTAAAAAGATAAGAAGAAGAAGAAGAAGAAGAAGAAGAAGAAGCAGCAGCAGCAGCAGCAGCAGCAGCAGCAGCACCAATTTTCATTTGATATACTTGGAGAGAAAGTGTAATAAGTTTTGGAGATCTAGTAAACATTGAATTTAGTGCATTATGACATAACATCTTCTACATGGCTAGGATTAGGCTAAATTTGGTGAAAAAAATTTATTTATACAGGGTGAAGCAGTAAAGCCTCCTATATTTCATAGGTTTAAAAAAAGGTCAAGATAAAAATTTATTCAAATCAATAAAGTTAAGGTATGTAGTTAGTTTTCATTTAGTTTTTGTAAATGATATTTTCCAAATGGTGGCCTCTATTGTTGTACTGTTGTAGTTGATTTTTGAAGTTTTTCATTGCTGGAGAGTCATTTCCAACAGTATTTCTGCATGTGTTTGTCTTATAGTAGCTTTCAGTTTGTCAGTTGTCATTGGTTAATGTTTGTAGATCTCAGCTTTGAGGTAACCTCAAAAAATAATCACACAGGTGAATGTTCAGGCCATCCAAGGTCATAAAGAGAACAGTATTTGCATGAACATTCTGAAGGATATACATAAGGAATACGAAGAAAAAAAAAGAAGCAAAACATTAACTATAAAGGTACCATACTGACAACATTTGTGACAACGTTCTCTGCTCGTCTGTCATTCACTGTACCACCAGATAATATCCAAGGTTGGTTGTATCGGCATATACACCCAACTTGCTGTGTTCACAGATTTGTTGCCTTAGCCATGATCACATTCAACAAAAATAATAATGACAATATGAGAAAATAATTACAATGTGAGATTCTCCCTTCAGCTTTGAGAAGTGGACTGCTATCTTACTAACTTCCGACCATGGAAAAAGGACCTTTACTTTCACTGCCTGTGGTTTCGGTCACTGTTGATTACTAACTCCCTGGCCACTGGGCAGCTATTCACTCACTGGTCACTACCTACTTTTCTGACTGCTGGACCCCTTTTCTCTCTAGACGTACTGCCTCACTCTACTTATATGGATAATGGCTGTGGTCCCACCCACTATCCATCCACCTACCGAAAGCCAGATGAGTGATCAAATTCATCAAACGACTACTTTTATGATTATCTAAAATCGTTAACATATATATATATATATATATATATATATATATATATATATATATATATATATATCTGTGTATATATATGTATTCACACTGGCTCGGTTCAATTATTCCATGTTTTAACATATAGTGTATCTCTTCTCGCATTATCTTCCGCTTTCGTGGATTCAAACGGTATGAGTGTTGACTAATCGGTTGTTCTGTGGTTATGATTACGTCGTGCATTGCTACATTTGTCTTTCGAGGCGTGTCTGTGAATATATCTCGATATTCTCTTATAGTTGACTCTAACTTCCATTTGATGCTTTCAGGTAGGTGTTCTAGCTTCTTTTCTAGGTTCTCTAGTATTTTGGAGTTGACTAGCCTAATTGGCGGATCTCCCTTCGTCTTGGGATGGTCTTCCTCGTATGCTTCTTCAGTTGTTAGACTCTGTTCTTGAGCTATCATTACTGGTTGACTCTTATTCCTTCTCCAATATTTCTTCAGCATATTGATGTGGCATAAGAGTTCCTTTTTCGTCGCTCTGGCGTGTGTATGAGGTAATTTAAATCGCTAATTTTCGTCATTATCTTAAACGGACCCTGATATTTTGCTTTGAATGGTTGACCGTTTAGAGGTAGCATTACGAGTACTTCGTCGCCCTCTTCAAATTTTCGGTCCTTCGTTTTTTTGTCATAAATTTCCTTCATATGTTCCTGACTGCTTTGAAAGTGTTTCCTCGCTAATTCCTAGGTTGTCATCAGAGTTTTCTTCATCTTTGCCACATACTCGTGCATGTCTCCTGGCATAGGTTGATCCAACATCCACCTTTCGTGTATTAATCTGAGCGGTCCTCTCACGCGGTGTCCAAATATCATTTCAAACGGACTGAATCCTAGGGATTCCTGTACGGTCTCTCGTGCTGCGAATAATACATATGGTATGCCTTGGTCCCAATCTGATTGGTGTTCTATGCTATAAGTTTTCAGCATGGTTTTTAGGGTGGCATGGAATCGTTCCAGGGCTCCCTGGGATTGAGGGTGATAAGCGCTGGGTCTAATATGTTCGATTCCTAACTGTTGGGTTATTTCTCTGAATAATTTGGAGGTAAAATTAGATCCTTGATCTGACTGTACGGTAAGCCCATTCTTGTGAAGAAATTTATTAAAGCGTTAAAAATCTTTTTTGTGGATATGTTCCTTAGTGGAATTGCCTCGGGATATCTGGTGGAAGCGCACATTATTGTTAACATATACTTATGCCGTTCTTGGTTCTGGGTAAGGGCCCTACACAGTCAACTAAAATTCGGCTGAAGGGTTCCTCTGTCGCCGGTATTGGTTGTAGTGGTGCCTTCGGAATTTGTTGATTTGGTTTACCCGCGATCTGCCATATGTTACAGGTTTGACAAAATTTTCTTATATCCCCTCTTATACCGGGCCAATAAAAGTATCGGGTGATTTTGTCATGGGTCTTCGTCACTCCTAAATGTCCAGCCAATGGGTTCTTGTGTGCCACTGATAGTATTTCGTCTCGATATTTTTTGGCACTACGATTTGTTCATATAGCTCGCATTCGTCGAGTTCTGACTGGGTCTGCGGTCTCCATTTTCTCATTAATATTCCTGCCTTGATATAATATTGTCCCGACTCATTTTTATCCCTTTTTCTTTCGATTAGGGAGTACAGCGGTATTATTTCTGGGTCCTCTTGTTGATCTTTCATTAGTTCCTTCCTGGGTAAATCATGGTCGGAGTGGGGTTTTGTTGGGTTGTATTTACCTCTTCCTCCCTCTTCATTATTATTTTTCCTTCCAGGTATATTATGGTTCGTGGTTGTATTTCCGCCGTTTGACCTGTTCCAATTCTGCCTCGTAACTATCGCCGTAGTTTTATTTTTGATATTTCTCCACGTGTGTCGTTTCTCTTCCGCGTAGTATTTGGACATTTTCTTAGGCTCAGCATCTGTGGTTCTCCCGCTCACATCGTTTCCCAAAAGTATGGAGATTTCCTCCATGGGTAGTGTTTCAAGCATTCCTACTTCAATCTCGCCAGTTTTCCACTTCGATTCTAACTTAATTTTGCATATCTCCGTTTTCAACGGTTTCCGTCCTATTCCGATGATTGTTTTTATTTTTCCAGTCTTTTGCCTCATCTCCGCTGGTATGTCCTTCGGTCTCGCCAGCGATTGTGCTGCGCCCGTATCTATCAAAACATGTAGTCATTTTTGGTTTAATTTGTTTTTATCCCAAATCTTTCTGTCTGCGATGAAGGGTAGGTAACTTTTATCTAATTTTTCTGTGAGTACAGCCCCCTGGGGTTTCATATCGTGTGTCGCGATATTTTTCTTTCGGTAGTTCGCCGCAATGTGACCTTGCCTCTTGCAATGGAAGCATTTGACTTGTAGCGTTTCCCGCCCAAATAACGGTTGGTTGTTCAAAAATGTTGATGGTCCTGGGCGTCTGATATCTTCGAGTGTTTGGCGGTTGGCGCGGTGCAGACGTTGTTATTCTCACTTTGGTTTTTTGGCGTGCGATTTCGTATTCATCGGCTAATGTTGCCATTTCATGAATGGATTTTATTTTTCTTTTATTCAAATACATTTTCATCTCTTCGGGCATATTGCTCTGGAATTCTTCCATTGGTATGAGTTGTTTAAGACCCTCATAATCTCTTGTTATTTTCTTTGCCTGACACCATCTGTCCAGGTATATTTCCTTTTGTTTATTCGGTATGTGTCTGGTTTTCCTGTTTTCTGTAGTTTCTGAACTTTTGACGTTACGCCCCGGGTACCAGTTCATAAGCCTTTATGGCTGCTTTGACTGTTTCATAATTAGCGCACTCCACCGTCGATAGGGTTGTATATGCCTTCTGGGCTTTTCCTGTTAGTACTGTCTGTAGTCTGTAATAATATTGACCAGTATCTTTTCGGCCATTCCATGTTTAGGGCTGTCCTTTCAAAATGTTCTAGATACTCTTCGATTTCCCTTTCCTCGAATTTGGGTAGGAGATTCACTTGTTTCGTTATTTCGAATCGGTCCTCTTCACTACTTCGCCTAATATCCATTTCCCTTAATCTTGTCTCTTGTTCAATTCTCGCTTTCTCTATCTCCATTCTCGCCAAGATTCTAGCTTTCTCTGGCTCCATTTGCGTGACGGACATATTTTCTTCTTCCCTCGGGAAGTCTTCCAATGTTTCTTCTTCAAATATATTGTTATCGACCATATGTTGTTATCTTTTTCATTATCACTATTTTTCTCATGGGTCCCCTAACTTCCAATTCTAACTATCTTCCTATTTCCAACATTTCGTCTTTTCTCAGTCCTCTTAATTTTTCTGGGGTCGGTTCTTTGATGAATCCCTCCGCGCTTGGCATCTTCCTACTTGTTTTTTTTCCCCCAACGGCAAAATATATTTTTTTTGTGTGTCTCGTTCACCCGGTCTCGGTCGGTCTACAGTGTTTTATAATTTGGGGCTCGCTGTCAGGAACAATAAATGTTCCTGACAGCGAGCCCCCATTTGTTATAGACCCTCACCTGGCGCTAATATTGGGAGGGGGCACAATCAATGCCAGGCTAAGATCTACATATTCTGCACAATGATTCATTATATCTTTTATTCCCAAATAACCTTCCGTTATAGGACTACTGAATAATCGGTAGGGTTATCTCCCTTATATCATTGAATCATCAACAGATAATATGAAAAGAAAAGAAAGTAGGCGAAGTCCAGCTCAATTATGATTTAATTCAATCAGGCTTTCCCGGGTTCCTGGAATGACACATTCGCCCGACAATTGACCATAAATGAACGAAACGACATTGTAACCAATATAATATTTAATTAACAATGACATGTATGTGATAACGACAACAAAGATATTATATCTTAAGCTATACAATATATTCAGTTGGGATACGACAACTAGCAACGAATGCAAAGCTCCACACATAAATAAGGGTACAACATCAAGTTTGTGTGTGTGTCTGTATGTATGTATGTATGTGTAAATGTATTCGTTTAAATATGTATATATGTATGTATATGTGTTTGTATGTGTGTAGGTATTTATATGTATGCGCTCGGATGTAGGTGTAATTATATATACATATGTATATCTGGATGTGTTGATATGGGTATTTATATATGATTATATATTTATGTATATATGGATGTATGTTCGTATGTCGTAGTATGTGTATTTGTATGTATACCTTAGTGTCTTAGAGTGTATCATAGATACTAACTAAAATCTACTTTTGTTGATAAGGAGTTTTTAATTGCTTAGAGACTGTCTGTTGTTACTTTTAAAAAATTATTATAAACTTTTAATGTATTTTATCATCAATAAGTTAATATTGTTAGAATATATGTAGGTCTCTGTATTCCTTTCACTTTTGTGTGTGTCTATATGCTTATATATATATATATATATATATATATATTTATGTATATGCGTATGTATATGTGTATATATGTATACGTGGGTGTGTATATACGTATTTATATTTATATAGTTTTAATTTACGTTTGTTAGATTTTTCATGTATATGTGTGTATTTGTAAATATCTGTTTAGTTTATATACATATATGTATACGTGCGTATGATTGTAAATATGTATGTATGTATTTGTATATATGTGCATCTTTGTGAATATATTTTTACTTGCTTTATTTACTTTTTTACGTTGCTGTATGGGTTGATATCTTTATATGTGCTTATATGTATGTGTATGTGCGTATATGCTTATCTGTATGCGTATATATGTATATGTAGGTACATGTGCAGATCTGTATGTGTATGTGTGAATGTATGATTATATATGGAGGTAGTTATTTACTTTTTCATGTAGTGTGTGGAAAACTATATGGTTAAAAAAATATATATATTTATATATTTATTTGTTTAAATTTTATCTATACATATTTTCCCAGATTAGTTATATTTCAAGTTAGAATTCGTTTAATAACATATTAAGCCCCGAATATGTTTTGGCTATTGCGTCTGATTGTCTAGGTCAATGTGCATGTGGATGTATGTGCCAGTGTTTATCGATGTCTATGTGTAAGGAAAGTGCATGCACTTTGGTTGCATTTGTGTGTGTGTGTGTGTATGTGTTCGTTTTTTGTTTTTTTTATCAAGGGTCGTGTCTCGTTACCGTTTTTTTTGTGTGTGTATATATATCTAAATATGTCTGGGCACTTATATATTATAACCAGAGTGTGTTTAAATTGTTTTACGTGAGAGGTGGCTATCATGTTGAAGTTAAACTGTAAAGTGTATACATTTTTGTATGGTGCTATCAACATCCTTTTTAACATAATTTCAATGAAAAAATAAATTAAATAGCATATGTATTTTTTATTTTTTTCTCCTCGGTAATTCTACAATTTTAAACTTAATAGAGATTTGATTTAGATTTCTAAATAGGTAATTTTTTACTTTTAATTTTAATTTCAAATTTTATAAATCTTTTAATATCTATGATAACTTTGCTTCGTTGTCAAATTTTTTGAATTACCATATACTTGTATTTTCATTGGTCATTCTAGTTTATGTAACAGCGTTTACCCCTAGCGAAGGATCGTTAATTAATTTGAAACATTTAAAACCATTTATTCTACATTCAACATCATCACTTGATAAGACACCAGAAGTGTTGAAACAAAATGGCTATTTTTTGTAGTGATTTTATAACATATTTATGTTATATTTAAATAAATAATTATATCTGCTCTACTCTGTATTGAGCACTCTTTTAAGAATAATAATTGTTGGTTATTGGAATTTATTCCGTATATACCAATCCTATACTTGGATATATATATATATATATATATATATATATATATATATATATATATATATATATATATCTACAATGGCTTCAGTCACTTCAAAACATCAAGGTTGTATCAACAAAGCAAATTCATTCTGTTACACATGTGGGTTTTTTATGACAGTTGTACAGTGCTGAACAATTTCTCCTTCCATCTGAGACTGCATACTTTCATTGTTTTATCTGTAAAATTGGAGATCCGGACAAATTCTGGGCCCAACAAATCTATTGTAAACCCTGTTACAATGCACTAATTGCATAGTTTCATGACAAGAAAGCAGCCTTCAACTGTTCTATTGGGCTGTATCTAAGAACTATAAGCAGGAAAACTGGTGTCTAGGAGCACTTTCATGCCTGGTAAAAGCAGGGTCAAAGAAAATCCTCTGAACATGAAGAAAGTGCTTCTTACTACTCTTCATATCAAGCTCAGTCTAATGAGGAATTTCATGATGGTGCTGGGCAAAATTATACTGCCTTCCAACATCCGTACACTCTATTCCCAGATTTCAGTTCTGCTATGATCAAGGGGGGCATCTTTATTGGACCTCATATCTGAGAAGTGATGAAGAATAAGTTATTTGAGGAACTTCTTACCTTAAATGTACTAAGAGCACGAGAAGCATTTAAGTCAACCTGCCATGGTGTCCTTGGTAACACACAGGTACCAAATTACCAAGAATGTATTGAGAAGTTGTTACAGTCTTATGAGAATATAGAATGCTGAATGTCACTCAAAATTCACTTTCTCTACTCCCACCTTAACTTCTTCCTTTTGAACCTCAGAGCAGTGAGTGATGAGCATGGACAAAGGTTCCACCAAGATATTACTAAGATGAAAAGAAACTACTAAGGCAAGTGGAACCCCAGCATGGTGAGGGACTTCTACTGGTTGCTCCTGCATGATATACAGGACATAAAGTACATGAGATTGTTCAAAAAATCTCACTTCAGTCTGCTGTATAGTGATGCGTATGTATGGTATTATCTAAGTAATTTAGTTCTGTCAATGATCTGCATCTATGCTATTTTTGTTTTTTTGTAAGAAAATAAAATTCTCATATTATATTTTGAATTTATATGCAGTATAATAAAAAATGTGACATGTGAAAGTAAAAAATAGAGGTGATAGAGCAAAACTTTAGAAATTTGAATTCACATGAAAATTAATAAAAAAAGAAAACTATTCATATGCTTGCCTAAGAGAAAAGAAAAATTTTGTGAACCAGTGTTGACTTCAACGCTTTTTTTTAAGTTTGTACAGATCTCTTTTATATAATCCACTTTTAGTGTCAAAACTAGAGTATTTACATAAAACTAAACATTTAAAAACTGGCATTTCATTTCACATGCATCAGCCTATCCTTATTTAATAATTTATTTATATTTTGATAATTTCATAACAATTTTTTTATTTATTGTTTAATATTCTGATTAGTGATTTAATATTTATATTTCTTAGTAAAACCAAAAATGATTATTCAAATGAATATTTTAAAAATAGGTTAATCTGGTTAGATGGACATCTTTTAATGATGAAACAAAATGTTTTTTTTCCCCGTTATGATGTTACCTACTTGCGAGAAGTAGTAAGCACTCAACTGCCTCATGGGCAATAGCTATAGCTATTTATATTCTTTGTGCCTTTATGGCAGAGAGCAATGGTCACCCTTGTAATATTATTGGGAGAGGTCAGTAATCAGGTTCTATTCTAAATTATCAACACCCCAGGGTTTTTGTTGCTAACACTGTGTTTATTTAAGCACGTTTTCGTACAAAAAAAACAGAAGAGTCAAAGTTTGGAGCTGGGTGAAGTGAGTTAACCAGTTGTGGCCACCGGTCATCATGCAGGGAATGGCTGCTGCTACCACCACCATAACCTCATCACCATAACAACAGGACAAACTACCACTACCGTCACTGCCTTCGCTGCCATCACTCAATGTCTGCTTGATGCTGCTGTAATAAGAGAGTTGGTCAGGAGAGTCAAGTCGAAGTAGCAGTCGATGAGAGAGAGAGATATAGGCAGTCAAAGTGAAAGTGTCTGCTTGTTGCTGTGATAAGGTTAATGCTTGCTGAGTGAATTAATTACAGCAACTACTAAGAACAAAAAGGGTGAACCCGAAAGCTACTTCTCTCCTTTCAGAATTATTTGCAATATTTGTTTCTTTTTGTTTCCTGGACTTTATTGCTTATACACTACTTTCTTGTAAAGGAAGCATTATTCTTTTTGTACCAATTTCTTCCTCATATACATAAATTTTTCTTTGGACTCGAATCTTGTTCATATTTGATTTTCCTACTCAGCCTGATTCTTGCCATAATGAACTTGCAGGTAGACCAGCTGAATTTTCCGGGATCTATGATTTATTTGCTCTCCAGGATTAAAAAAAAAATCACAATGTGGAATCAAATCGACATGGTGAACCAGAGACTTTGATTGAACCTGTAATACTGAACAAGGACAGGACCAACGGCCAGTCTTGTAGAGTACATCAATCCAGTGACGAGGTCAGGATAGGTGGTGCACCTTCATCTGTAAATGAGTCACCTCATCTTCCTGTACTGAAAAGGCTTTATCTTTATTTTCCCTGGTACTTCTGGGAGCTTTTGTCTCCTCACTATCTAGTGTTCTGTCCACTTTGCATTACTAATCTTGCCTCCTGGAGATTAGATTCATTATTCTTTTTATACCAGTTTTTCGTTGGTGGTATAGAACATGGTCAATGGGGCCCTAATTTGTCTACCCATGTTGGTATGCCAACTTTAGATCATTTTAGAGAATGTTTTCATACCCACAGGGAGTTTAAAGCTCATTCTACATAGATAGGATATAAGTCTGTACATATTTTGTGGTTTACACCTATTTTGTAGTCACCGCATATGCGCTGATTACCATCCTTTCTTAAAATTACTTATGGGGAGGCCCATTTGCTCCCTCCTAGTGGAACTCGTTCCAGTATTTTTTTTATAGTTTTTCCACAACTATTGGTAGTAAATGGACAGGCACTTTTTGTGCTTCAAAATACGGGGAGGAAGATATTTTCCTTTAGTCTTAACTTCACTCAAAGTTTTTTAACATCTCCATCTCTTCTGCTTTGACTTTATTCACCAATTTTGTCAACTTTATGTTCAATAAATCATTTCCTATTAGAGCATGATTTTTAGTTTACCACAATAATTGGTAATACATCAAACTTTTTTTCTTTAGTTCCATGTAGGCTTCAAAATAGCCTAACATTAAAATCATTTTTATCAAACCGATTCAATTGAACATAGCTTTTATTTAATCTTGGTTTTTTCCTAATTTCTTTCAGAAATTTCTGGGTATCAACATCATGTCACTTCCTGTATCAAGTCCAATAAAGCGATTCATTTTGAAACACTTTTCACATGTCGGACATTTTTTGTTTGATGTTGATATCCACAATAAGTACATTATTACATCTTTTTTCTTTATTGTATATGTGTTTATTTACACTACCAGATCTATAATTTTTGCTCTATTAAATTTTCCATTCCTGCTGCTGAACAAATTCAACATACTGTTCTAGTGACAATTTCCCCAGTTGTAAATACATTAGTTATTTGCTGATATTCTTTCTTTTGAAGGGCGTTTAACATTTTCATCTGGATCAAATCCTCTTCAATTGATTGGTTTCCCAATCCTAGTTTCTCAAATTCACAATATTTAGCAGCCTGTTTTAAACACAAAGAACATATTCAATAACTGGTTCATTCACTTTTTGAGAAATATAAACTTAGCTCTCTCCGAATTCATTAGATTTGGGGGGGGGGGGTTATGTTTTTTCACTATTGACTTATATTGTCAGATATCATTTTCCCCAACTCTCTTGGGCGAGCAATTGCTGATAATTTTATAATGGCCTCACAACCACTAGTTGTCAACAAGAGATCTGTTATTTGATTTTCTCCTCCAATTGATTTTGAATCCTTTAGCTTTTTTGTTCTAGCTTTAACTGCTAGTATTCTAAGCCAGGCTTGTGCATATTCATAATTATCAAGTGATAATCGTTCATTAGATCTCAGTGATGCCATTGTGTGGTTATCTACTCAAGGGAAGTAATAAGCATTCAGTTGCTTCCTGAGTAATAGCCATTTATAGTTTTTGTGACTTCATATGTAAAGTTTTGGATATTTTCTGTGGACAAAAAGAGAAATGAAATAATTAAAATTTCACCCTAACTTTGCCACAGACTTGTAATAAAAAAATTATTTTTTATAAGAATGTCATTTTGGAAAAAGGATTCAATGGTTGAGACTTTCATTACCATTTTTAATATGTTCATTTTAAGTTTATTTATTTGCATTTGAGCAAATAACTGAACATATGAGCTTCTGAACATTCTTGTAAAATATTTCTCCACCACATACTGATAAAATGTTTTTTATGTCTATATTTAAAAATTTACCCGTGAGAGCTAAGTCAAATTTCATAACTGTTTAATTTAGCTAGAGATACCAAAAGATGGCAATATATCTCTTCTTGTTTGACCTTTCAGAGGTATAAGTTCCACAATTCCTTTTGATATCTATATCAAATAAAAATGCAAACTGCACCACCTCAGTACATGAGAAGAATTTCATCAATGTCAATGGAGAATGCAAGTCAGCACTTCATTCTTAAAGTGCAACTGCAATAGAATTCCTCAACAATGATACATCTGAAAATAATTGGCATTTTTCAGAATAAAATATCATGTATTAACAAATTCACCTGAAAAATGCTTTGTGAAAAAAAAAAAAAAAAAAAAAAGAAAAAAAAAAAAAAATAGTTATAATTATGTAGCTAAATAATTGCTGCATCAATTTTTATGTAGGATTTAAAAACTAATAATTCTGAGTGTGTAGTTCTTTGCAAATTTTGCTATTAAATTTATTTAATGATCTTTATGCTGCGACTGTACTCAATAGCAACAGAAATGGATTTACTTCAAATTTTACATGTCAATTTACTATCCAAATTTAACAAAAATAAGTGTCCATCTTTACTCTATATTCAGCACCAATGTTTATTTTTTTTGCATTTCTATACGATATAATAGATAAAAAATTTTTAGAATAAATCATTTGCAAAAATAAAATTTTCTTTAGCAAAATATATGCACTATCAAATTTAATCAATATGTGTGGTATTTGTTCTACAGCATAAACAATTCCCTGTAATATTCACTTTTCATGTGTTATATGTGTGTCTTATACTGTTTATCTTTATCCCTTAATATAATTAAAAATAAATATATATATATTTATAAAAAGTTATAAAAACAGCTTAACAGAATATTTTGAAATTAAAAAAGGAAAGGAAAATGTCTTTAATAAAATTGATCTGTAGACCAGACTAAATATGACTGTGGGCCTGTGTTTGACACTCGCTGATTTACCTATTAAGGCTAGGATAAACTAAGGGTGGAAACAATTTTTAAAAGCATAAGCTTGTAAGCCTTTACTTCCGATTAAAAATTGTTAGTATTTTGCCAGAGAAATTTTTTAAATTAAAAATTTCATACCATCATCTAGGAAATAGAATTTTTTTTCTTGATATGTTCTTCCAGTGGGTACAAATCATTAGACATCATGTTAAACTGTTGTATTTTTATTGCAAGTAGTCTAAATTATTTTTTTCTACTTTGAGCCCATATCCAATTAAATATCATAAATTAATAAAAATAAAAAAAAATTAAGATATTTATTATGCAATCATTACAAGTATTTTTTTCTTAGCATCAACCAACTCAGTAATGGCCAATTTATTCTTTGAATAACATGCAAATAAACATGAATTGCGTGAATATCATTATCACCCAAATTTCCATTGGAAATAGAAAACAAACACTCATCTAATAAAACAATCTGCTAAATCAGATTCTCAGCAACCACAACAGGATCTTCCAGGAATTAAATAAGACAATTCATTACAATACAGGACTTATCCTAGTTGGAAATTTCATAATTAAAAATGGTTTTGTTTTAAGTCTCTTATTGATCCAATTTGGTTGATAACTTAAAAATTATTTCTCCAATTGATTTCCTTTGCATATTTCAATCCAAAATTTCACTGATGAACAAATTCTGCAAATTTTAAAGTCCAAGTGCCTGTTAACATAAAAAAAATAAATAATTTAATCAGTTACATTAAAATTTGATTTTTTTCTGTTTACATGGATTTACAAGCTACAAAACACATTCTAATAGCTTATAAATTTTCTGATGTATTTAAGGATGGATGGTAAATACTGAAAGCTCAAGGTGTATAAATAGAAACTCAAGATGACATGCAACAAATACTTAAAAAGGCCACTGAAAAACAGGATGATAGAGACTTATATTTGCATATTATAGGCCAGGTAGGTAAGAATTATTTTAAATTTGTATGTATTTTTTATGTATAACATACATCTACACAAATATACAAACCTGATCTTGTGTCATAGGGGGAAAAATACCTTACATAAAAGGTGACTACACTTAATAAATATCAGCTTTATTTTTATGCTTCAGTTTACTATTCTTTCTAATTCTGTACATATTGCATAATTGGTATATTGATCTTTGAAAAGGACTATTCAAGTGTACACTGAATTCTGCGACCTTTTTTTTTTAAAAATACAATAAAGAAAAAAATAAGATAAATAAAACTTACTTTTCGAGCAAACTGTGGTAAAACAAAAGCCGCTTTGTGAATGGGTGTGTTATAATATTTTAGATCCATGGACTCAATTTCATTATCTGACCAAGTCCTTACAGGATCCGAGAAATTCTTTTCCTAAAAATGAATTTCAAACCAAAATAAAAAATATTTTACAGAAATTTAAATTTTAAACCAAAACAAAAACATTAAAAATATCACATGAAAATATAAATCTATCTAAAAAAATAAGATAAAAAATAAAATATAGTATTCCGATTCAGATGAAATGCCTCAATGCAAAATGTAAGTTATAAACTCATGATTTCTGGAAATTTAATTACAGGATCACATATGTAATATGCAGGAACAAATGCAATAAGAAAATAGGAGAGATGAATATTTACTTACAGTATTGCTGCATAAAATGAATCCAATCTGTCCACCTGCATATGTTGGTATGGTGGTATATGCATAGGAAACACATGGAAATACTGTCCGACAAGTTTTCAGAACACGTTGGATTAAATCTTTGTCTAACCAGAGACATTCACCTGAAATAAATAAAAATTCATAAAAAGATTTTGTAGACACTTTCAATAAAGCAGAAACAATTGAAAATTAATGATCATTCATGTCAGAAATTCCAATATTTTTTTTTGACATGTATAAATACAGCAAGATAACAATAGAGTAATCAAAAAATATAAGATAGCTCTTTAACCAAATTCCCAAGTATAAGAAATGCTAAGTCAAATCTTGCTATTCTAGTTATTCTTTATTCCTGATGAGAGAGAGCTGCAACAAAAATAAAAAAAAAATAATGAAAGACTAGTAAAAAAAATTAATAAAAAAGATAGTTATTTATTATTTATAATTCAGAACACAATCTCTTATCATCTGTGGTTTTCTTAAGTCATTATAATTAATTTAAATAAACCAAACCAAAAGATGGAGGGGTGGGAAGAAAGAAAAAAAAGATGATGGAAAATTTAGTCCAAAAATGAATATTGGATGTGTGCAAACATTACTTTAAAAAAAATAATAAAATAAAGATAAAAGGCAGGTAGCCTCTAGTTTTAAAAAGCTAGGTCGAGGGTATCTTGTTAGTAGTTAGAAACTGCCCAAATGTTCTGTAATTCTGAGTGCTTTTAGCTACACTTTTAGCCATTATCAAGGATGATTTTATTTTAATTGAGTGTATGGGTTGTGAGTATGTTTCTAGAGTTATAGGGATGTTCTATTTTCCAAACATGGTTAGCACGTTGTGGCAGTGTTCATAGTTAATATTATGGAGTGTTAGCTTTTTCTTTTTTATTATTAAGGCTTCCATTATTTTTAATCTTTTTTTACAGGTGGATGAGGTTATTATATTTGTGTTTTCTACTAGTATGTTTTGTAGTTTGTTTTTTTTTTTAATTTCTTTTTTTTCCCTATGTACTTTCAGCTTCATCTGAGATCATCTTCAGGGATGAATTGCTAAGACAACAAAAAAATTAATGTAATTGATAGTTGTGATTTTTTTCTAAATATGCATGAAACATGTTCTTTTATATTTTAAATATGTATGAATGTGTTCTGTTATAATTAATTTAAAAATTAACTTTTAAAGCTATTATGTTGTTACAATTTTTTTTAATCTAAGGGAGGTAACTTTAATTTACATAATTGTAATTTTTATAATTATAATTTAAGTATTTTTAAGAACATTTGTATTATAGACATTTTAAAACATTGTTACTCTACTTATAACTAACCTATTTAGTGTTTGTTGTATGTTCCTTATATAGAGGGCTTCAAGAATTTGAATTTTTTTTTTTTTTTCATGGTGGAGAATGCTTGTATTGTCAGCTAATATTTTTCTAAATCATCAACAATGATTTTTCTCCGTCAACTACTGTTTTGCAAAACACCAACATTGTATATCAATTTAAATGTCCTTTGGGAGCTTGTATCTCTTACAATTTTACTTTCAAGACATTCTGAAGGATTTGCCTTGGATTCATTTCAGAAAAGGCTATATGAATTTCTTGCTTTCAAGCCATTTGGAAAATGAGTTGATGATTTGCCTTTAATTCAATACAAAAAAAGCTGGGAAAATATATTAACAACTTTCAACATGAACTAAGAATGATAAAGAAAAGATACACAAATACTAACAGCATTTTTAAAAGTCATTCATTTTCTTTTCTTCTTTAATCACAAGAAATGCCAGTACTAGGAATCATTATTTAAGCAAACATTTTTGTTTTTGCATCTGATGAAACCTTCAATGGTGAAATCCATAATGAAATCTATTTTCCATTTGTCAAATTTCTTAATATATTACACATGCAAAAAAAAAAAAAAAAAAAAAAAAAAAAAAAAAATTTCAGTTGATGTACAGAACTCATGGGATAGACAGTTGTAAATTTGAAAAGTTTAGTTAGCATATATAATAAGTGCTTACAAAATAATACAGATATCCTCTAATAATTAATACATTTATTCCTATATGGGTCCCGAAGAGTGAAGTTGAATTTCGCTAAGTGAAGGTGTGTGTAGCCTTGATCAATCAAGGATAAGAAAATATTTTTGAAAAGCTTTACTGCAAGACATTCCCATGGAAACAGAAAAAAAATAGTAAATAATTCTCTATACATTTTTTTTTTTTTTAACTATATACATGATTATTTAAAATTCTCTGCCATTAATTGAAACATTCTGCCATTCTTTTCAAAATAAATTCAGAGAAACAATATCCTCACAAACTGATCAATAAACACAAAAATAATTTAAAGCACAAATTACCAATTCTGATTTCACAAACGGGTTTATACAAGATATAATCTATCATATTAACAAAAAGAAATATATAAATGCTCTAAATAAATTAGCCAGCAAAATCATCAACTTAAATGTGGAAGCATAGTAATTATAAACACTGATACATACTATGAAAAATAATGTTACTAGCATATAGTAAACCAACAACTATAAATAAAGATATTGAACTATTATCAGTTCAGCACATCTAAAAAAAATTCTAATGACTAACTAAAAATGAAAGATATTGATATGGCAAACAAGATTATGGCTAGTTTAGGTATTAAATACCTGTATACTACAAGTACCTCCACTTTTCCATTAAAAGTGAGCATATTTTGATGAAAACAAAGTTTTGCCAAAATCTTTATTATTAATAATAAAAGGAAAGACCAAAGTATATGGGTTTGTTTTTTTCAGTGGTGAGCCAAAGATTACTACTATGGGAATTTTAGCACCATTTTGCAGTAAAAAAACATTTAGAAATTGTTGCAAAAATCAAATAATTATTGAATTTTAATGAAACTTTCAAGACTTATTCAGAAATGAATGAAATTTTAGAAATTATAATTTTTTTTTTTTTTTAATTTTTAGAAAATTATGGTGGAAATTTTTTTTTTTTTTTTTTACATCCATTATCATACCTCAATTAATGGAATTAAAAAATTAAATTTTGTCCTGCTTCATATTTATATTAGTTAAAAGCAGGACTCCTTGGAGAATGTAAATCAATCCCCCCCCCCCCAACTGTTACTCATTTGCCAAAATTTACTCTGAATCCTAAAATTAAAAAATGCAATCAAACTAAGACATTATTTAACTAGAAAAGTTTAATTCTTTCTAGAAATAAGGTATTACTGACACTACTGTCTTAAGAAAAAAAAATTTTCTTGATGAATAATGAATTTTTATAAAAAATTTTTTTATTTTAACTAGAATAATTTATAAAGTTTTAAATCTTAAATTTCTGAACCGGTAGGCAATATTGCTATTAAATAAAAACTATATTTACTAATCATAAATTGAAAAGTTTAGTACAAATCCTCACACACCAATATTTTTAAAAGAACTTTTAATTTCTTTTTGTATGTATAATATGCATATTTTCTATTATACGGGGGGGGGGGGGGACTATGCACAACACATTATCTGAAAATAAGAGCAAAAATATTTAAAATTCAATAAACATTGGATTACAGAGAATATTTTAAATTTGTTATTACTGAGTAATTAAAAATTATGTCTAGAAGGGGCTCACATTAATTCAATTACTTTTTTAACACCTAAAGCCTCCATAGAACATTAGATAAATATCAATCAGTCAAACCCATAAACACCGTAAGTAAACAGCTACTATTGGATTGATAAAGTAAATAATAGTCATTTCAAATCAGATTAATTATACTTTAAATCTGCTAATATTCCTCAAATAAAGTTTCAGAAAAGTATATTTTATTTTTTGGAAGATTTTATAATAAAGCTAATTATACTGCGATGAAAGATGACTAAAAAAGTAGATTACACATAGGCTATTGTTTTCTTTGTTGTTATCAATGGAACAAGAACAGCCTGCACATTTGGGAAAACTTATTTAAGTAAATGTGCTTTCCAAGATTCAAACCTGTAGGAGGAACTGCCATTTGACCTGACATGTTTTGACCACCCAGCTACAAAGAACTTCACAATCAAACAAGGTTCTATTTGCCTTTAAAGTACATTTTACTCATTGAGATTTTTTCTAAAATCATAATTGCTCAGTTTCATATTTGAAACAAAGCAATTTCTAAGGAATTAATGGATTGTGTAGCGCATTTCTTTCAGTAAGGTTTTTTTAATGTACAAGCCTGTAGACAAAATACTGTTTAAAATAAACAGAACATCTACTCAAATACTAGTATCCACTAAATATAATGTTTAAAGTGATAAAAATAATAAAAATCGATTAATTTTTTAGAAATTGTCATGTTTCAGATATGAAACCAAGCAGTTATGACTTTTGAGAAAATCTGAATGAGTAAATGTATTTTAAAGGCAAATAGAACATTGCTTGATTGTGAAGATCTTCATGATTGAGTGGTCAAAATACATTGGATCAAACGGTGGCTTCTCCTGCAAAGGGAGATGTATGTTCAAATTCTGTCATAGGTCACGTTTTCTTTAATAAAATACTTTTTAAAATAAATGGTGTGTCTACACAAATACAGGTATCCACTAAAAATAACATTTAAAGTAGGTACCTTCATGAGCGCGTGTTTTTTTTTTTTTGAATTTTCTTTTTTAATGGGAGCCGTTAATTTTGAAAATCTTGTAAAAATAAAAATAATTGTCGGATTTTCATGAAACTTTCAGTAACTATTCACAAATGATGGAAATTATTATAAATGTGTTTATTTTTTTTTTTTAAATCATGGTAATTTTTTTATTTTATTTATTACACCCCCCCATAAGTAATTTCATGAAAACTCATGAAATTCTAAGGTGTTCCAATTTAGCGACTAATTAGTTAAAAGCACAAGGCTTTGACCAAAGCAAAGCCTTTACTGTGTTTGTGCTAGACACGTGTGGAGAGATTTTTGATATTTTTCTTTTCCTTTAAAGTTTAAACAATCCTTTTGGATGTTGCCATGCAGTATAGCACAGAACCACACAGGATCAGAATATCTAAGAATGAAGTATTAGAGAAGGAGATCCTGAAAAGGAGTGAAGAAAAGCAGAGACAGCATCAAAAAAAGGAAAGGCGTCAGCTACAGAAAAGATTGAAGGACCTTGAACACACCAATTCTGCCATCAAAGCAGAATTCTCGGACTTTTCCCAAGATTTTGTAGATAACATTTACAAAATCTTACGTGGTGATATAGTTGGCCATACTATAAAACACATCTGGACAGTTGATTCTGTTGATAAGATATTTGTAGGATGGGTCATGGAATTCTCTGACCCAGATTACAACATTTTCTATGAAGAAGATAATGAAGACTATCAACTGGACAAATGTGAAATAGCTACCGACTATATCATGCACGACCTGCTCTTTAATGGCTAACCCCCATCCTGTGACATCTGGCAGCAAGGACTGATCATTAGGTTGGAGTTTGTGAAGAAATATTTCACGAATCTCTGGTACGAATTGCATTGCATCTCTATTCTCTAGACCTCTCTTCTTACTTGGTTATGAATAAATAAAATAAAGTGTATATGATTATGTAATTATGTGAAATAAAGTCTTTTCAATATTCGTATTACTTTGAAGAAAAATTAACAAAAAAAAATTGTGTAATATTTCAAATGATAAGGGTACCTAAAAGTATTATGTACCTAACCTATCTTATGAAATTTCTTATTTTTTTATTTTCTCAGTTATTTTTTTTTCTATATGAAATATCAAAATTAATAAAATGAAGGGAAATAGAAATAATACCATAAAATAAATGTATATGTTTATATTTTACACCTTAGCCTTTCATAAGAAAGGTATCTAATTAAAGTAATTAAAATAATTAAATTAATTTGTATGCACCTTATGAATTTTTTTTTCTATCAACAGTCTTAGTTTTAAAATTTTCATAAAGCATCGTACACGTAAAGATAGAAAGCTAAAAACAATTAAAAATTAAAACGCTGAAATTTTCCCTTAATAACTGGTTACGCAAGTTGGTTCAATAAGAAGCTAAATTACTTCACTTTCGTCCATCCGTACGATGAAATTAGGTCGCGTAAGCTGTCAATACTTATTGACAGCATCAATCGACACCTCGAATGTGTCACTATTTTTCCCACCCGCTGTGTTTTTTTTTTAAAGTACACTTTTCAGCGCGTAAAGTAAGTAATGTTTTCTTTCCAAATATGTTAAATAAACATTTAAATTTTAAATTTTGTAAAAATAAATTTTTAAAAAAGTTTAACTATTTCTTGGCAGAATTTAAAACGGAAAAATTAAATTTTTGTTTATAAAATTTAAAAAAAATGTCTGACGATCGTTTTTTTTTAAAAAAAAATAAACATGATTTTAAACGACACTTTTGGATGTGCTCGAAATGATAAAAAAAAAGTAGAAAAATAATCAAAAAATACTTTGATCTTTCCTCTTTATTATAGCATAAACAGTTAGACAAATAAAAATTATTTTCGTCAAGTTTAAGGCAATTTTTATCATGCTATGCTCATTTTCTGTCGATCTCATGAAGGTACCTAATTTAAAGTATGTTGAATAAAAATCCATTAATACATATTTATGAAAAAAGCTATAAAAATCAGGGATACATTAAATTTATCTTCCATTTACAAAATACAAACCAATTTATTCATCTAGAAACATTATTGAATTTTATATCAAAATTCAATATGATTAATCGTCTTTTCTAGCTAAAATAATGCTTAAAGAAATATTCAATAAATACTAGTCAAACATCTTAAGATTCCAAATCAAGCTTTAAACTTTCCATAACACCTAAAAATATAACAAATTATATTTTTAATAAAAAGCATTCACTATTTAGCTAATTGCACCTTATTTTTCTTACCAAAGTTTTTCTTCATTCATCTTTATTTTTCTATAATCATATTTACATTTTAATATAGTTCTTCAGATTTGTTCAGATATATTGTTTAATTTTTTTGATTAATTAACTGTTGGAATATTTCAAATTAACCACAACTGTATGTGTAGTAGGTAATAGTAATGATTATTTTAAGAGTTTTCATTTGTGTTTTAAAAATACTCATAAAAGAATGAAATGTTAATTTTTTAAAAATGTTAAACTGGTTCTCTCATATCTCTTTTTACTTTGTCAAATATTTCACATCAATTATTATATATATATATATATATATATATATATATATATATTCAGTCACAAATCAGAAAAACCTGCATCTTGTACAGGTTATAAACTTTCATAACCTGTACAAGATGCAGGTTTTTTTGTAATGGGTACATGAATATGATTTGTAACTGAATATATATATATATATATATATATATATATATATATATATATATATGGATGTGTTTACAATATATGATAGAGCAAGATCTCTAATATTACATTCAAATATTACTCCATATTAACTTAAAACTAAATTTTAAGTAAGAGAAATTACCAATCTAAAAATAGTCGCTAATTGAACTCATGAATAAAATGCAAACTGATAGATATTACCTTAATAATCAATTACAACTAGAAGTAAATTTATATTTGAAAATAAAAGTATTAGTGTTTTAATGTAAAATCTATGAATATTTTTCTAACCGACTACTTCATATTAAATCCCCAAATTTTTGTAATAAAGCTTTTTAAAAAACTTTAACATATAATTAAATTCCTAAGAATATTTAAACATTCAAACTTATATAAAAAAATTATTTATGAACTCTCAAAATAAAGCAAAAAACAGCGCCCATTACAAAGAAAACTAATGACACTTTATCACAACTTCTTTCTCTTTCTGCCTTTTTGACCTATCCCCCTCCCATATCAATATATAACTTCCGTTAACAGATTTAATGTGTCAATGTCTGGTTTTCCTCATACAATTTAAAGTTGAAAGAATAGAGGTGTTACACCTAACTCAATCATGTCTCTCTGCCCCCCCTCTTCACCCTCCTTACTCCCTTACTTCGTTAGTTCACTTATTGCTGCCATAAATGTGTAAATTTCTTTTCATTTTAACATTTGGAAATAAAATCTGATGATCCGCTGTCCTTTAAAAGGGCTGTGGTGAAATAAGTTATTATATGGAACCTTGAAGTGGTCTGTTTTTATTTAAATTATTAGCTCTGATTTACATTGAGCTCTCTGGATTTTATCCTCCTTGGGTCTACCCATACGAATTACCTAGTTTTTCGTAAACTAAATATATATATATATATATATAGGAACCTCAACTTACGAACACCACCACTTACAAAAAAGTAGCCATACAAACAAAAAATGTCAGAAAATTTGCTTTCACTTACAAAATTGCATTTCAAACTAGATATGATATAAATGTTCTGTAAATACTGTATCTTACATTTGTTTTTATATTATATATTTTAAATATAATATAATACTGTATTATACAGTATGACAATACTTTTTTATACTGTATTTTTATACTCGACTAAATATTTGCAGATATATTTTATACTGTATTTTTTATTACTATATTTTATATAGTGTACATTATTGTAATATATTTTATATTACAGTACACTTTCTATACAGTTCCATCACACTAGATGTAGTGTGATGTTGCGAGTATTACTTCATCCTGCTCTGTTACCTCATAGAATAAACATTTGTAGTGTACACATTTGTGATTAGTGTAAGTGTAAAAAAAAATTATAATGTGCAAAAATTTATGTACAGTAATGAATACAGTACATGTACACTACTGTACAACATAAAATAAATATTTTATTAAAAATTTAAAGTAAATATTGTATTAAAATTTCTTGAATTAAAAGTAGGTAAAATGTGATAATGCCGAGTTTGTTTCATTTAAACACTATGTAAAGTGTGTTTTAGTCTAATATACAGTGTATAATCATTGAATTTCAAATTGATATCAATGGAGTACAGCAGAAAAATGAGGAAAAAATTTATAAAGTCTAATTAGAGTAAAATAAAATGCAGATACAGCAAGTAAAACTATGCAGTAAAATAAACTACACATCCAGTTCAGGTTGATTTGTACATTACATTTCATCACTGAAGTCATGCAAGAAACTGATTGCTACTAAGAGGGGAAAATATCCATGTAAATGAAGGAGACCATTTAAGAGCATGAAGAAAGTACCTGCGTTTCTAACCTTGCCAATCTATACAGATGTTCAGCATCAACAATTTGCGCTACCACAACGAAAAAGATAAAAGTAAAAAAGTTTGATGTGGCCAATTACCAAGCATCATCCAAAAGCCGTAGAAGATGTTGAGAATCTGTTGTTGGTGTGAATGAATGTGAAGCAGCTACGAGGTGATTCTGTGTCTGAAGATATTACATGTCCAAAAGCAAGGGCACTGTACGTGGATCTTATTAGAAAAATACCAGGCATGTCTTCTGAAGATGAAAACGCATTTAAAACAAGCTGAGAATGGCTTGAAAAATTTAAAAAGAGAACCGGCATCCACAATGTAGTGAAACAGAGAGACTGCAATCTCTGATAAAGCTGCCTTGTAAAAGAAGTGACTGAAAATACAAGCCTGATCCTAAGAGAATTTGGGAAGGATTACTTCAGTATCCTAAATTGCTTAAATCTCATTGATAAATCCTAGGAAGAGGGTCACAGTGATATATTTATTTACATTGTGTGTGTATAATCTTTAAAAAAAAAAAAAAAAAAAAAGTACTTCAATATTTGCATAATATACAATTTTTATTGATTATTATATAAATATTTTTGGGGCTTGGAAAGAATTTAATTTCTATTATATTAAATGAGAAAAATTTTTTCAACATAAAAAATTTCCAGTTACAAATCCACTCCTGGAACGGATTAAATTCGTAAGTTGAGGTTCCACTGTATTTACTAAGCTTAGCTTTGGTACAAAGACACGTATGGAATACCCAGTAAGGATCAAAGTTATTATTTGGTCCAAACTTGCTAGACATTATCCTACAGTAGGGTACCAAATAATAATAAATACAAACCTTGATTGCACATAATACCTCCAGGTTTCAAGGCTTTCATTATATGTTGATAAAATGTTATTCCAAAGAGACCTTCAGCTGGTCCTGAAAAAGAAAAGTAATATTTTTAATTCTTAAAATAAAAAAAGATATGAAAAATAAATTTTGTGAATTCTGATTCTGAATTCATAATGATGACACTTCATGTCATTAGTATGAAATTTTTTGAATAAATGTCTAGAGTATTATTGTTACTTTTTATCACAACATTCTAATCTGATACATTCTCCAACCATTGAAGAACTTGAAATAAAAATTAGTTTCCAATAAAACTTAAATTTGGCAATTAAGCTTCATGGTTGGGCAGGTTTCAAATCTGTATTCATATTGGCGCCTCCTTTTCTCTACTGTTTTGTTCACATGTATGCATGTCTACATATTTCAATAGGACAGACACAAAATGCCTGTTAAGCATTTTGGGGAGTTTTTCCTGGTGTTTAATTATGTTTACGGTCAAATGGAAATTTGTAAAAATTGTCTTGTGTTCATTGGTCATTTAGTTGACAGAAAGTCGAGAAATAGCCATTGTGACGCCATTCATGGCAAAATTGTGACAGTTTTGTGAGAGCATTCTCCGATTGTTTGTCACTCACTGCACCTGTGATGACATCCAAGGTTGATTGTATTTGCATATACACCTAACTCATTATGTGCACAGGTTTGTCTGCTTGGCTGTGATTGCTTTCAACCAATAATGATAAATTTTTTAAAGACATTGGTTGGGAGTTCACAACAATACGATTTCTCACTTAGCAGTTCAGCCAAAGGAAAAGATAGCTGGCTATCTCACTAACTTCACTGGCCTTTGGGTTTGACAACTCCTGATTTCTCACTACTGGCCCTTCTGTCACTAGCCAGCTCTAACTCCTCTGGTCACCTACCTACTTCTCTCATGGCTGAACCCACTTTCATCAACTTCCTGCCTCTCTGCTTATATAGATAATTCTGGGGTCCCACCCACTTCCATCCAATTGTCTTCCAGAAGAATTCTGACCACCCCAAAGCCACATGTGTGGTCAAATCTTCAAAGAACTACTTTTATGACTATCTAAAATCATTTATAAAATTTTTGTTTCTCAACTCAAAGGCAAACTTTGAATCCTGAAACACTAATTCTTAAGTTCACTCAAGATGAACTAGAGACAAAATTCCTACAAAACCCCAATAGCTAAGTGGACTTAAAAGCAAAGAATTTATCTTCTAAAGATGTGAGAAATCATATTGTTACAACCCTTTCCCTCCAAATTTTGTCATTTATTATATAAATTACAATAGCAAAACTAAAGAACAATCAATTAAACAATAAAAAAAATTGAATAAAATAAAGCAATTTAATACAATAGCAACATTTGCAGCTCAAAACATGGAATTCTACATAGCAACCCACCACTAAAAAAAAAACAAACAAAAAAAAACAACAAAAAACATGCAGATGGTCTCCAACCGCCTCTGAAGGTAGTTCAATCCAAAGAGTGATAAGTTCAGTGCAGGTCCCAGCCCTCTGAAATATAATATAGCTGAAGGCAGTTAGCAGCCCTTCTCTTCTGTTCAAAGCATACAAAGAGGATTTCAAACACCTCCAGAAAAATGTAACATTACAGGAAGGGTCACACTCTAGACCTTTCAAAGAGAAAAACAAAATCATCTAAAACAAAAGTGGAGACTATTACTATAACTACTACCAGCTCGACCACAACTCCAGTGTTCCCTTCCATTGAGATAGGGTCTCTTTCTTACCCTAACGAGCTATCTCATCCCATGCGCATGCCTTTGGGAAGATTCCAATCTCTCAAACAGTTTATGACTCCTTTGTGCCACCATAAATGCTTTTGCAAGTGTTTTGGGAGCAGCCCTAGCTACATCAGTCCTTACAAATGTATTTCTAATTGCATCTATATAGTACTGTTAGTTGTGATTGGACACTCCCACTACCACAAAAAAAAAATAATAATTGATGACTGTAACTCCTGCTCTCTCAAATGAATAACAAATATCTACAACTTGCAATCCAGCAAATATTGCAATTATCCATTTGTGAGTTTCAAAATTCGCATTTTCAATAATTTAAAGACATTAATATTAGTTCAATCTTCCTGATAAAAAGGTTACTGGGTTACCTAAATATCTCATTTTTAGAGCATATAATCAATTGTACAATGTTATTTTTTTAAGGTCAGTTTATATACAAATAAAAAAAGTGAGTTTGGGAGAAGATTTGTTCAGATATTTACCAACTGGGTCTGGTGAATCTGTAATGATGACATCAAATTCCCCATGAGATTTAGCCAAATAATCCACTCCATCAGCAATGCATAATTCCAATTTGGGATGAGATAAACCAACAGCCATATCTGGTAGATATTTCTTACTGATTTCTACTACATCCTAAACAAAAGAAATTACTGTTGAAATATTTATGTTCATATAAAAAAAAACATGATTAATTTTTAAGCATATCTCAAAGATATGCACACAGCACAAGGCAATAAAAATTGTTAATAAATCAGTATATATATACACACACACACACAATTCTCTCAGTACAAACAAAAATAGTAATTGATATGACAATTATAATTTATCAATTTGAAAACTTAAAAAGTTCTGCAATAGTTCCTACTTATATATCAATTTACTAAAATGAAATCAATCAAACTGATAGAATTATAAAGTTATGTTTATTTTAAAAACAATTCTTTAACAACATTATAAAGATTTTTTTCTTTCTAATTGCACTTACCTCATCAATTTCACACAAAACAACTCGCTTCACAGACGGATGTTTTACTACCTCTCTAACTACACCACCATCACCTCCACCAATAATGAGGACCTGAAAAATAAACCAATAATATAACTATAACTTTATAAAAAAAGAAAAAAGTAGGTTCTACTTGCTTAAAAGCTGGTTAATGTCAAGTTACTTCCTATATTTTGATAAAATGCAGGTTTCAAAATTATTTTTTTTTGTACCACTTCCCAATTGAGAGAAACCTGTATACAATTCTAGCTTCTAACACACTGGGTTGTTGACTAAAAACATTACAAATCATACCCTTTGACTGAAAGTAGGAAACCAGTATAAAATCACATGTCATTTAATCAAAATTGTTTTATAAAAATATGCAAATTTACTCACATTTTCTGGAGAAGGATGAGAATTCAATGGCAGATGAGCAATCATCTCTTGATAAGCAAACTCATCTCTTTCTGTACACTGAATAATCCCATCTAGGACCAGCACATTCCCAAATGTTTTACTATGGAAAAAAAAAAAAAAAAAAAAATTTATGTGACCGAGGAAAAAACACTGGATTGACTGCATTGACAAGGAAGGAGCTTTTGTTGATTATGATGTGTAACCTATTTGATTAAACTCTATACAGTTCCAGTGAGACGGCCACAAGAAATAGTGTAAATATATGTTTATTAAAAAGAAAGAAAAAATCATGAGCAAACATTTTAACATTTTAATAGCTTGGATAGTTTAGATACACATGCAAGTGTTGGGAATAAAAGTGGAAAAATTTTGTGACAGGTTTCATCATTTAGAACTTCAGACAAGTGTTTTTTCTATTGATGTAACTACACATGTGCATGAAGTGGAGGGGTATACTGAAACTTTATATGTTCAGGTTATAGTCTATCCAATTTAATTTAGTTTCTTTTTGTTTATGTTTTTATCACTTATTAAGTATCCCGCATTGTGCTAATAGATCTGCCAAGAAAGGTGAAATGTTGTACAAACCTGGAAGTAAATTTACTGTGTATGATATAGCAAAGCACTTTCTATACATTTTATCTTAGGAAATTGCTTTCTGATATGATAGTATCATTTTATTTTTTTATTTTTTTTTTTTTAAATCAAAACTGTGGTCAAACTCATTAAACTAATGCATTGAATATGTCTTTTTGTAAAAGATCCTTTTAATGTTCATATAATCTTTTATTTAGATTCCTTCAAGGTTTCTCCGATGTATTACTTGTGGCAATTATAACAGGTGATAGAGTAAATTCCTGCAAGTTTTAGCTTATTATTTAGTTTTGTATTAATTAAATTTTTCATTGTTTGTTTCATTGTTAGCTGCAACAAATTAAGCTTAGATAAATTCTTTTCAACTGTAGTTGTGACAGAGTTAGTGGGTAGAATAATATATTTTGATTCATTGGGTTTGTCAGAACAGTCCACTCTTCTATTATGAAATATTTTATGAGCTTTTTGTTGCACATTAAATATGAAATAATTATAGTATTGGAAGAGCTTAAGAGTATTTTCAATGTATTTCTCCTTTTCATATAAGTACTGTGGGCTACAAATTCTCATTGTTCTTGAATAGAATCCAATGATTATTCCACATTATTTTGTTGCTAGAACAGAAATTTAGAAGATCATTTTTATTAGTGGATATATGAAGGAACCTTAGTTTTAGGTCATTGTCTCAGTGTAACATAATATCTAGCAAAAAATAAAGTGTTATTTGTTTCAGTTTTGTAACTTTTCATGAACTTTCTTGAATCTAACCTTTTAAACAATCAAGACACTGGATGTATTAACCTTTACCACAATAATTTCTTTCTAGATTAGTAAAGGGAGTGAATTCTAAGGCGACTATTGTCGCCTGTGGTGTGGTAAAGGTTAATGATGCTATTAATATATCCCCACAAAACTACATTACTTGACCTTATAAATCAAACTAAAAGTTGAATATACAATAGACTTCTTTTCATCCTCATCATAAAATCATTACACATTATTTCACAAAATATATTTACAGTACATTTTCATAATTTTTAAAGATATTTCTTTCTTTTTTGCAACATCTAAACAATTTGTTTCTGATTGGAATAAGCAAAATGTTGCAAATATGAGGAAATATAGTAAATCACCTATGAACTCAGCTTATCATAAATTACATAAATTAAAAAATAAGTTAAAAGTTGCAAATCCTAGTATAAAAATTTGTCCTAAAAGTGAGGGAAAAAACCATTTCCAGATGATTTTCATGTAGACGACGTGTTGTTTTGCAAATCCTGTCTCCAGAGAGACAGAATTTACAAAACAACATAATACTATTAACTTATACTATTGTAACTAAATGCATAATTATTACAAACATGATGAAACACTCAAAAACATAATAAGTAGAAATGTCAAAAACCCATTGATAATAATAAACAAGTTAAGCTCATTAAAAAACATATAAAAACATTTAAAACAATTGATCTCATAGTCTGCAAAAACCTTACAAAAACACAATTAAATCCTCTACAAAAAACTAATATAGTGTATCGATTTACAGGCCCGTTCAGAGATTGTATCACCGAGGCTAATAATAAACCACTACATATATTGGTTTCACTACAACCACGACCTCCCGCAGACTTACCTGTGGGTCATTCCATGTCAAAACACCAGAAAAAAGTTGAAATCTGCACCCACCAACACCGTTTTACTTGAAATTTGGCACAAATGTCCCCCTTCATGAGTTAGGACAGCGTACCAAATTATTTTGTGCTAGACTTTACCGTTCCAATTTTAAGGGGGGGGGTATAATTTTCCTATTTTGCCTCTGAATTAATGCCGCGCAATGTCGCCGAATCTCAGTGTTTTTTTTTAAATTAAAGAAAAATAATTCCATACCTTCAATATTTCTGAAATTTAGTATATAGAGCAAATAAGAAGTGTAGAATCCAAATATTTAATTATTTCAAGCCTACACTTTGATAGAAAATTTTATTTTGCACACCCAAATACATGACCCCAAAATCAACTTTTCACCTATGTAGCTTACGGTCAGTCTATCAAAAATACGTCCTCTTCAATTTTCATATTTTTTACCTAATATCTACAATGCCTGCTCAAGTTGACCAAAAAATTGTGTGAGGGTTTTATGTCTACTTTAGAAGATATGACCCTGCCAAGTTTAGAGTTTTTTTTCCTATGTATATGCAGTATTTCCAAGAAAGATTATAATTAAAGACAATCATCCTAATGCTCCATGACCTCTAAATGTTGATATTGTGCTAAGTAACTTCTTAAACTATTCAATAAGATTGTTTTGTTAATTTAAAAAAAAAAAAAATATTATTTAAATATATTTTGCAGATATCACTTTTTGTACAGATAGATTGTCTTTAAAAAGCAGTAAACATGATAATCAACAGTGCGAGGAAAATTTGTAAATGGAACTTAACAAATGAAGTTAAAAGAAATTCTTTCTGTTTGTGTGTCTTAATTTTATTTTGGTAAATTGTTTTCATCAAACACAAAAACATTTGATTCTGTAAATATTACCTTTGATATCGAATCCTCTTGGAAGGCTCTGCGTAATGCAACAGTCTACATCCTTGGAGGTTCTCGGCCTGCCATATCGTAAACATCAAGACTGGTTTGATGACAATAAGTTCAGCAACTTATAGATCAATTGCACTCTTCTCATAAAGCATGGATTGAGGACAAGAACTCGTCTGATAAGAAGATCACTTACAAGAAGTGCAAAAGTCAGGTTCAACAAGCTCTCAGAGCCATGAAAAAGCATTGGTGGTCTGAAAAGGCCACTGAACTCCAAGAATCTTCAGATAGAAAGGGTCTAAAAGGTTTTCTATGCTGGCCTCAAGAGCATTTTCGGTCCTCAGAAAAGTGGTGTTGCTCCTATCTCTCCAGCAGATGGTGAAACTCTCTTGGCGGATAAGTCAGATATTTTAAATCACTGGAAAGATCATTTCGAAACTGTGTTAAACACCACTTCGGTTACTGATGAGGAAGCCATCACATCAATTGAACAAAATCCTGAAATTCCAGAGTTGTCTTTTGAACCTACTTATCAAGAGGTAATTGACTCCATCAAGCAGATCTCATCTGGAAAATCTCCTTCTCCTAAGGATCCTATTCCACCCAAAGTGTATAAGCATGGTGGCCAAAAGTCGGTAAAAAAGTTACATCTCCTTTTTGTGCAGATATGGAAGGCAGGCTGTGTTCCACAGGATTATAAAGACACCTCTATCAAATACCTCTACAAAAACAAGGGTTCCAGGTCTGACTGTGAGAATCATTGGGGGATATCACTACTTTCAATTGCAGGCGAAATCCTAGCGAGACTGATTCTAAACAGAATCATTATACACCTTGTTGACGACATCTACCCGGAATTGCAGTGTGGTTTTCAGTCAGGTTGTGGCACCATTGACATGATATTTTCTCTTCGTCAAGTTGCAAAGAAAAACCAGAAGTTGTACATGGTGTTTGTGAACTTGACGAAGGCCTTTGACACTGAATCGAGAGGCTCTTTGGCAAGTCTTGAGGAAACTTGGCATCCCTAAAAACATGCTAACGGTCATTATCTATTTTCATGAAGGAATGAAAGCTAATATCGTGTCTGATGGTATGATGTCGGAATCCTTTAATGTCACAAATGGCACCAAGCAATCTTCTTGATGATGCTGAAATAGGCATTTGCAGACACAGAGAGTGGCGTCAAGTTTCAGTTTCGAACAACTGGTGGTCTCTTCAATCATCAGCGCTTCAAAAGCCAAGACCCACCTGCAAATTATTCGTGATTTGTTGTTTGCTGATGATGCAGCTCTTGTAGTGACATCCTTTGAGGAGGCCCAACATCTAACAAATCGTTTCTCTGCTGCATGTAAAGCATTTGGTCATACACTTAGCATAAAGAAAACTGAAGTTGTGCACCAACCTTGTCCTACTCCGAAGCAATTGCATGGTGAGAAACAAAAACCACCAGTCTACAAATTTCCAGAGAGACCATTGAAAGTAGAAGACAAAACCCTGAACTATATAAAGTCTTTCACCTATCTTGGTAGCAAAGTCAACTACAGTGGAACTTTAGATGATGAAATCATGCATCAGATTGCTAAGGCTACCAGTGATTTCAGCAAACTTCACCACTTGTGGAATGAGCAGGGTATTTGACTAGATACGAAAATTCGAGTTTACAGAGCTGTTGTACTTGCCATCCTTTTGTACCACTCAGAGTCGTGGACTCCATACAGGTACAATATACGCCAGATGGATGTTTTCCATAAAAGCTGTCTGTGTGCAATCTGTGGAGTTAACTTTTAAGATAGGACATCTAACGTAGACCTGTTTAACAGGTGTAATATTGAAGGAATCAAGACTTTTCTCATACAGTCTCAGTTACGGTGAACTGGTCATGTCTTGAGAATGTCTGATGACAGGATACCCAAGATCCTAATGTACAGCCAGTTAGATCAGGGCAACAGGAATGTAGGACGCCCATGGCTAAGATACAAAGACAAGCTGAAAAGCAACTTGTCAGCAGTCAATATACCACATAACAGCCTTGAGCGCTTAACCTTGGTGCAGGTAGAATGGAGATCAACATGTTTTAGTGGACTCAGCAATTTTCAATCTGCTTGTCTGAATCAACTTCAAGTGAGAGCAAGATCTAAAAGGTCAACCAATCCAACAGTGATCTCATCTCACAATCCTCACACTTGCTCCATGTGTCCTCCTTTGTAAATTACTAGCGAGCTTTAAATGCCACTTAAGATTATCGCACAAAATTTCATAACTGAATCAACTAAGCTGTCAGATCCTCATGCGTCGAAACCGACGGGAGAGTCCATTATTATTATTTATATGTGTGTGTAGGTATGCAGAAAAATTGGAAGAACAAGTTAGTCTAAAGCTAAAGGTATTTTATGGCGTTGCGGCAGGTCATTAAGTGTCGAGAGGATTCTGTTTCATTATTATCTATCTATTAATCTCTTTATTTATTTGTTTATTCAAATGGCTATTTCTTATACAAACGTGTTGAACTGGATTACAATTTGTTTTTTTGACAACTTCACAAACGGTTTTTCTATTTAATGATTGGGCTAAGCTTTTAAGACTTTTATTAAACTATAGAATTTATTTGTTTATCTGTTGTTTTTTGGGGTTTTTTATGTTAATTATTTAATGCGAAAATTTGTTGATGTCGGCAAAAAACTGTTAACTCCTGCCTATGGTTTAATAACTTTTCATTACTAGAAACTTAATGATGTGTAGTTTTTCATGTAGGCATATTTATTACACACACACACAAAATATTTGGTCGGTTTGGCAATTCATGTTTCAGTATCAGTTTCCAGTTTTTTTATTATTATTTTTGTTTTTTTACAGAAAGTTAAAACAGCTTCAAACAGCTGAAAATGCGAAATATGGTTTTTATTCAAGACTAAATTTTGCACATTACTTTGTTTCACAAAATCAGCGACCAATCTTTATCAATATTCTTGAAATTGTACATCTGAAAGACTTTTTCAATAGTATTTCTTTGGATATGGTCACTCAGTAGAAATAGCACTACAAAAAAAAAAAAAAAAGTTGAACTGCCCATCTCTAATACATACATACCTACCTACCTACACACAACTAAAATTGACTTCAATATATAAAAAATTGTTACTTTGGTTAGTATGCAAATAGGAAATCAAAATGTTTATGATCACATACATTCAAAATTCAAATTTAAGAATTAGATCTCCATTACATTAAATAATTTTTTCATGTGTATTTCCAAAAAATAAAATCAAGAAATATTCTAATCATGAATTAGTAAAGATATTGGTGATGTTACATATCTCTTCAGGCTTAAGAAATAAAAAATAAAAAAAGTAATCAAGACCAATTAAAATTATTTCTATATGCAGAAATTATAGAAAAGAATCTAAAATATAAATAAAATCTAGTTTTGAATCATTTAAAACAATGTTGAAAAAATTTTAAATTTGAGAATTATTTACATACCTTTTGAAGACCAAAATATCTTGAAATTTTGACTTTTCATGATATAAAACTTCATCGACCTTAATTGATAGACTGTATCCATCCCAAAGATCATTTTCTTCACGGAACCAACCATCATCCAAACGTGACATCTTTGATTTTAAAACTAAAAAATGAAAAAAAATTGCTTCATATAAACATCAAATTCTGTAAAGAAAGAAAAATTGTTGCAATATTCCTTCAAGACACAAGCAATCACTAGATTTGTTTTTCAATCTGTGAATTGATACAACTTTGAAAAAAGACCATATTAATCATTCAAGGCTCAAGAATCCAGTCTATACTACTATTTAGCTTAGGTATATCCTATACTTCACTAAAAAAGACTTATTAAGGGAAAATTTAAGTAGTTTGAATACTTTGCTAAAAAGGAACATACCCTGATGAAAAAAAGCCCCGATAAAAAATACATATGTATATACATATACATATGTATATGTATATACATATGTATATGTATATATATATACATACATATGTATATATATATATATATATACATATTTATATGTATATATATATACATATTTATATGTATATATATATACATATTTATATGTACATATACATATTTATATGTACATATATATACATATTTATATGTATATATATATACATATTTATATGTACATATACATATTTATATGTACATATACATATTTATATGTACATATACATATTTATATGTACATATACATATTTATATGTATATATACATATTTATATGTATATATACATATTTATATGTATATATACATATTTATATGTATATATACATATTTATATGTATGTATACATATTTATATGTATGTATACATATTTATATGTATGTATATATACATATACATATGTATGTATATATACATATACATATTTATATGTATATATATATATACATATGTATGTATATATACATATGTATATATATATATATATATACCGAATTTTTGGAGGTGCCCAATTTTATTCATCAATTAGTCTTTTCTGTAACATTTTACAGTTTTCAATTATCAAATAGATGAAAAAATTGCATATTTTGTTTGGATATTCATATTTTCTATTCAGTGTCTGTAATACAAAAAAATATCAATTTTAATTTGATTCATTCTTGAAATAGTATTTTTTTTTTTTTTTTTTTTCAGATGTTCTTTAAAACTTGGTAAAATCTATGGTATTGAATTTTTGGTGTTGGTACATCAAACCCTCGATTTCACACCGAGCACAATATTGATTTTCTAAGAAAAGTGAAAAAAACAATCTGACCTAGTAAACATAAATATATTCAAAATCTTTGTGAAAGATTTTTTATTTATAAAAATGTATTTTAAACTTTAGGTAATGCATTCCTGTGGAGTGTGGTGGAACCTAAATATAGATAATTAAGATAGATAATTATTCCTAGATGTATAATTGGAATTTTTTTTAAGATGTAGAAATAAGATTTAAAAGGTTGTGCCGTGTGCAAGCACACACACACACACAGGGATGAAGTTTAGCTTAAGATAGGGTCAGACATAAATTACTTTGGACCCCTTGAAAATAGTCAACATTTTTTTTTTTTTATAGAATTTGCAAAATTTGTTTTTTATTTATAAAAATTAATATTAATGTAAAATCTTCAAAGAAACTGATAAAAATAAACAAAAACTTTAAACTCAAATATTTTATTGACAAATAACATTATGATGACTTTGCTCAGAAATTCTCTTCCAACTCAACATTCAACTCCTTTCGAGTGCCCACACCTGATTTCCCCAATCGGACAGAGGGCCTACTGAGTGATACGTGGATAAACCCATCACTGGTCTCTGACATCATTTCTAGATTAGGCTCCCATAAAGCAAATGGAGATGACAGGATCCCAGCCATTGTCCTAAAGAAATGTGCCCCTGAGCTGGCTCCAATCCTCTCCAAACCTCTCCAAACTCAACAACTATTGTCATGCTACTTCCTACTTTCCAGCTTGTTGAAAGTCCTCCTCTGTAGTCCCTGTTTTTAAGAACTCTGGAGAACCTTCTGTTGCCCTATTAATCTCCTACTACTTTTTAGCAAAGTATTCAAGGCTTTAATCAATGCTGAAGTGGTTAAGCACTTTACCTCTCATGACCTACTCTCTGACAAACAATCTGGCTTCCATTTTGTCATACTTAATGTGCTAACAGCCATCACTGAATATGTATATCAAGCTCTTAATAATAACTGTGAAGGCTGAGCTGTGGTTCTTGATATCTTGAAGGTGTTTGACAGGGTTTGGTATACTGATCTTATACATAAGCTCCAGGGCTATGGTATTACTGTACAGCTATTTGATTTGATCCAACTGTTCCTATCAAATCATGAAATGAAGGTAGTTTTGAATGGACTTGCTTTTAGATCCTTTCACACAAACACCAGTTTACCCCAATTCTCTATCCTGGGTCCTATGCTGTTTCTGATTTTCTTCAGTGATCTTCCTTCTTCATCAATTCTCAAGTAGGCATTTATGCTGACACTACAATTTACTCCTGTCTCAATAGCAAATCCATCAAAGCTGACGAAGTTAACCTGGCCGCTGTTCTTGAAAAGGACCTCCAATCTGTGGCTAACTGGGGTAGGAAATGGCCTATAAATTTTAATGCATCCCAAATGAAATGCTCTCATTCAACTACCATCAATAATCTTTCCTGCCTTCCATCAGCACGGCTGATGCTAGACTCCTGGAAAGCAACATACTGAAACTTCTTGGCCTCCCCTTTTAAACTGACTTGAAGTGGAATGACTATATTAAATCAATAGCTGCATCTACTGCAAAGAAATTTGGGTCACTGTGTCATGCCATGAGGTTTTTCTTGTCAGTCCATCTTGCACTTTTACAAATCTAGTATACACCCATATATTGAGTACTGTTACCAAATCTGGTCTGTTGCTCCTGCTACCCATCTTGGTTCCAAAGAAGGATCTGCAATGTAATTGTTCCTGACTTGGCATCTTGACTTTAGTCTTTTTCTCATCCACATGATGTAGCTTCTCTCTGTCTTTTCTACAAATATTTTCATGGCAACTGCTTTGATGAGCTTTTCCCCCTGTTGCCCGGACTATATGAGTGTGCTACTAGACTGGCATCTAGGTCCCACGCTTTTACTGTTGAATTAGTAACCACCACTTCTACTCGAACAGTTTCTTTTCTTACTTAACTACAAACTTAAAGAATTTAAATGCACTGTTAGTCACCATCACCTATCTCTGAACTCTGTCCAGCTTTCACCCTACCCAGTCTTTTTCCCCCCACCATCACACTCTGTGATTCCCTGTGTGCTAGTGTGTCATTTGCACTCTGTTTGGGGTTAAATGATTAAAGAAGGAAGGGAGGAAAAGCATTGCCATGGGATATTTCCAAAAAAAGACATCAAGCATTCACAACATTAGCTTAAAACATATTGTGGAAAGGACAAGAGTGTTGCTTAAAAATAGAAAGCTTTTTATGCATAAAATCAAAACAACTATTGAAACAAGAAAATATGTACTGTAAATGTAAAAACGATCCTTTACATTTTCACATGAATATTAATTAGTAATTTCTTATAGATCAAAATATTTTCACAAATTAATTTTTTGCTACTTAGCATTCAGAAGAACTTCCTCTACTCAAGCAATTTGTCAGACTTAAAAAACATGAATTTTCTATTATTTTAGATGGCAAGGGAGGCTGTTTATATTATAAATACATCAAACTAATCCATGATTTTTTGACATACATGTAGTTTTCTTTCCTTTTTAAGGAGACCAGTCTATTTAAATATTGGTGTTTTAAAATGAAATGTATTATTACAATGTAAAGTGTGCGAGTGTATGTGTGTGCATATGATGTTCATTTAATTTCTGATAAACATAAATGTTGCCAGATTGGAATAAACTTGTAACATTTGTTGAAATCTATCCCTTTTCTACGAAAATTATCTGCATAGGGCTCTAGTCCCCCCCCCCCCGGAAAAACACCTTAAGGAAAACGTAACTTTTTCTTTTCTTTTTCTTTTTTTAAGCCAAAAATTGCCATAGAGATTTGTTTTTTTTTAAAGGGCACCTCTGCATTAAATACAGGTACCAGGCATTGTGTTGTGGCCTAAGCTTGTGTGTGTATAAGAATTCACTTTTTAAATTTTCAGTAAATATTTTTTATAAGATTTTTGTTGCCAATAACTACTGTACACACATGGCAA